>JADKLZ010071964.1:0-14449 GCA_021533235.1 Biomphalaria straminea | reverse complement strand
ATTCTTTGTTTCACTTAAGAGTTACAGAGTTGGTCAGAAAAAAAAAACAAAACCATTACCGATTTAAACTCTACCAGTCTCCAGAAAGTCGCCGTATTTGACATTTACGAGGCAATGCTCTTGCTACATAACACAAAATTAGGATCTTCTCAGCTCAATATAAATGTTTATGAAATTTCCAAATATATTTCATGGACAATTTCATGTATCTCCTTCCCCTAAATTTATATATACATTTACTTTTACTTGTTCCCTCCCCTTCCTCTTTGTTTTGTGTGTATCCTCTGAACAGTGGTTAAAATTTGATCTTGACTTGAAGGCTATTAAAATAGACATCATTAAGTAAGACAATAGTGTGATTGTACATGAAATGATGTAAATAAACGATCAGGCGAAATTTCTCGAAGTAGTTTTGAAGTTAAAAAGATAAAGAGGATTGCTGTTTTCAATGTTTTTTAATCAGACAAGCTAAAGATGTAGAGACAATATTTCGTTCAGAGAGAGAGAGAGAGAAAGAGAGAGAGAAAGAGAGAGAGAGAAATAAAAAGAGAATGAGAGAAAGAGGGAGAAAACTATACCTACAGAAAAAAAAATATAGAGAAAAAGAGATGACAGTTGCGCTATTCAAAATCAATTTAAGAGAGAAATAGAGATAGAGATAGATAGAGAGAGAATAAGAGAGACAGAGAGGGAAAGAGAGAGGAAGAGAGAGAGAGAGAGAGAGAGAGAGATGAAAGGGAGAAAGGGGATAAACAGATATAGAACTGAACACGAAAGAGAAGGGAGTTAATAAAGTAAATTACAATCAGACTAAAATAATGTTCTCCCGAGCCACACCAAGTCTGGATAACTCTCCATTCTTTTACTTCCCTGTTTCAAGTGTTACTTTGAGTGTACAGAGAGGGGGGGGGGAGGGAACCGCATCTCTTAAAGAGCTTTTTGTCTCCCTGGGACATTAAAGATAACTCCATTAGGGGCCCTGGTCGGTCACAGAAACACAATGCTCGATTCTACACTCACTCGAATCTCAGATATCGATATTTGGTATTCTTTTTTTTTTTTTGTAAGACATTCTACACACAACTGTTGGATAAAAAAACACGATACAACGCATTCAGTTATAACAAAGGAAAGAAAGATTTCTCTCCCTGGAAGCTGCAAAACAGAATACAACAAAAAACTACAAAATAACAATAAATAACAACATGATGTTGATATATCATTAAGCCATAAAGAATTTAAAAAGTGTAATACTTTTTTTTTATATCCAATAAATTACTTTCGAAACATCTATAACAAAGTAACTAGCTATTAACATTTGGTGACACTCATTGAAATTAAGTTCTGGAAATTATAGAAACGTACTAATTTCTTCTAGTATGCGATTCAATAATTATGTCACACTGGAACTATGTCGTTGTTTATTATAGTGTGGATAACCGGAAGGTTCTTATTAATAGAACGACGAATAAATAGATTTAATTTTAGGAATTCATATGCGCTATAATATTCACTCAGTATTTAAAAGTTGCAACGATAAATCTACACTGAAACTACTGAATGCATACTTACAACTGATTGACTTACTGGGTCTCCCTTTTAAAGCATTTCTACCGCTTTATTTATTTTTATTTTTTTTTGTAGCCATACAAAGAACAAGAACCGTAAAAAAAAAAGTATCTACTTTCTTCATATAGTGCCCCTGGAACTGTACGAGCCATTTCTTTTTAACGATTAAATTTGCTTGCTTATGTAGCTAGAAAATGATAGTGAATAACGAATGTTGCATTGGCCGATTGTGACAAATTTGGTCAATCTTTAGGACAATAAAACGACCATGAAGTAAAGTAACAGTCGCCAAGTAAAGTGGTCATCGTGAACAATTCCACTTGCTTAGAGTGGACAAAGTGGATGTTGTCGGTAGTGGACAACTATAATATTAAACTAGCTTGGCCATAACGGTAGTAGATAATGTTGTTACTATCTTATGTAGTGGACTACTGAGCGATATATTCTATAGTGGAAAATATTGATGCCAGCTTTTCTGTAGTGAATAATAATATATAATAGCTTCTCTTTTAGCCAATAGGGAAGCTACTTTCTGTGGTGACCACTTTGAAAGCCACTTTTGTAGTGGCCAATACGGAAGCTAACTTATGTCGTGGTCAATTTGGATTCTACTTTCTGCAGTGGACAACATGGAAAGCTACCTTCTGCAGTGGCCAATATGGATCCTACATTTTGCAGTTTTGTACTGTTTTTATAAAAGTAAAAATAGAAATGGACGAGGAGTAAAGGTTAAAATAAAAACACTCACGCTTTAGTTTCAAAGGGTCAAATTTTGCGTCTAAACAAAAAGAAAATTTGAAACGGACATTGAAATAAAGCTTTGTCATTTGTGTGCCAACGAAAATCTAACTGTTATCTAATAATAATAAGGCTTGTCTTCGAATCCGAAGATTATTGAGGAATACAGTGTTTCCCGTGGCTGTGCAGCCCCAGCTGTGACCTACACCTATCTAAACTGATCAGTAATTTACCTAACTATTTGTGTATGTTGTATTTATGTGTATGTTGCATCTGTTGTATTTATGTGTATGTTTCTGTTTGTAGGCGACGAAAAGAAAATCTAAACCGACCACCTGCGGACAATGGTTTTGCTTGCCCTGGATGTGGCAAAATATGTAGGTCACAGCTAGGACTGCACAGCCACGGGAAACACTGTATTCCTCACTAATCTTCGGATTCGAAGACAAGCCTATTATTATTATTATTATTATTATTCTGTTTGTGTTGTCTTTATATGTGAAAAGAGTCCTTGTAATCACAACACATTTCCGTAAGGATCACTAAAGCTGTCTTTGTCTTCTTCTTACTCTTAGTCTTATTTACGAAAACAAAACAAAAAATTAAAGTAACCAATCAAGTGCAGACAATAAGAAAGCGAAAAGAACAAATGCAATAACTCCTACTCCGCCTAAATAGAAGAACAAAAGACAAAATAAACTTGTAACTTTTTTTTTTTCTTCCAAAAACTCAGCTTCTCAGTTTCCCACGTCTGCCCGTGTAATTTGCCCAGTGGGCATACAGGAGGTATTATCTCCTCTTTACTCGTCCGCCCGCCGAATGGATCCGACAAATTAGTGTACTCTCAGAAACATTAACACCGAGGACGTCTTCCCATCCCATGATTCTGAGTGTAGACCTCTGGTGCCAGCATCTCGTCTGCTCTGGTTTACCAATTTTTGAGCCTTTTTTTTTTTTTAAATGTCTGAGTCTTTGTGTTTGTTTGAACGTAAACTACTGGCGTTGTTTGTTTCGTTTCGTTACCTGATGTAATTCTAACATTTGGACAGACGGCGAATTTGTCTCCCAAATGGGAAACGGAAATCAAGAACTGCGTATAAGCGCGGAGTAAGAAAAGCCAATAAAAAAAAAAGAACGATAGCGGAGCTATTCGAAGTGATTTGTCTTGAGAAATATAGTTCTTGGTAGACTTTTTTTTGTTTTTATTTTTAAAACTTAATTCGTCTCACCCCATCTCCCTGTTCCTCATTAACATCTCGTTTATGAATTAGCATTAACCGATAGAGCAATAATCTACTGTCACTGGCTTTTCATGAAAGAACCTTACTATATAGCAGTATGTACATTAAAACATCACACTGTAAGAGTATTTGTTTAGATAGGTTTTTCAAGACGTGTTGAAACCAATAAATTAGAACAGTGCTTCCCAAACTGTGTTCTGTGGAACTCTAGTATTTCGAGAGGCCTGAATAGATGTTCTACGAGGGACTGGAATTGTTAACTATTAGGCCACCATGTGAATTAACCTCTCTTACAAAATAATTAAAGTGTTCCGCTAAATACTCAGAATGTGCGTAGTGTTCCGCTAAATACTCAGAATGTGCGAAGTGTTCCGCTAAATACTCAGAATGTGCGAAGTGTTCGCTAAATACTCAGAATGTGCGTAGTGTTCCGCTAAATACTCAGAATGTGCGAAGTGTTCCGCTAAATACTCAGAATGTGCGAAGTGTTCGCTAAATACTCAGAATGTGCGAAGTGTTCGCTAAATACTCAGAATGTGCGAAGTGTTCCGTTAATGAAAAAGTTTTGGGAAATAGTGAATTGAATTAAACCAATTTGGAGAGCAAACTCAACATACACGAATTCCATTGTTGGTGACAGAGTACGAATGGTTGGCTGCCTGGTCGTAGAGTTTACGCTCAAGACTCTCTTCTCAATGGTCCCAGGTTTGAATCCTGCCCCCCCCCCCGCGACATACCCGCGTCGGCGTACGGTATGTTTGGCTAGTACGTTATAGTCTAAAATTCTGAGAGAATGTCTGAGACTTGTGGAAGAAACGAACGTATTGCGCCATTCCGGAATCTAATCTTGTTACGATTGAAACAACTGTTTAGTCCGAGGAAAAGAAACTGTGTTTTAAATTTGACAAAGAAATGAAAAGCTAAAAGAGAAGGAAGTATTGGAGCGATAGAGTGCTCAAAGAAACAAAAAATGACGGAGATAATGAATCGAATTTTTACATTCAGATGCTTTTAAGATTTTGTTGGAGAGAAGTTCTTCATAACAAGAGCATCAAGAAGAAAGGGAGGAGTAGGAATGAACTATAACCCCCCCCCCAGACGAGGTAGAAGAAGAAAAAAAAAAAAACAGTTGTAATAAAGGAGAAAGGGAAATAAGATCTGGGGAGTAACTAGACAGGGGAGTCGAGGTTAAGTAATTTCTAGAAGTTACATGTACTGTATCCCTAGATGACCTCAGTACCTCCAGTACGTACGTAAAGGAATAAATAGCATTCTACCCCATCCTCTATGATCCCTCATTTGTAAGTATTTCATTGGTCAAATATATAAAATTAGTATTACAGCTGATACGAAAATAAAAATCTCAATATTGCTGAATATACCATTATCTTTCTCTCTCTCTCTATTTCTTTCTCTCTCTCTATCTCTCTCTTTCTTTCTCTCTCTCCCTCTCTCTCTATTTCTCTCTTTTTTCTCTCTCTCTTTCTCTCTTTCTCCCTCTCTCTCTCTCTCTCTCCAGTGTATATCGTCATTTGTCTATCTATCTTTACGATGTCGTTTCTCTTTCAATTTACTCTTATCTCTCTCTTTCTCTGCCTAGTTTCTCTCTCGTTCTTTAAACTTGTTACTTCATTACCTCGTCTGTCTCTTTGTCCATCTCTCTATCTCTAGGTACCGATATGTATTACAATTTCATCCTACGACTGGTGCTAGAGATAACTTCTCCCCCTCGTTGCACTCTAAGTAAATGAACGAAGAGAGAGAGAGAGAGAGAGAAAGAAAGAGAGAGAGAGAGAGAGAGAGAGAGAGAGATAGAGAGAGAGAGAGAGAAGCCAGTGTAACGAGGGAGGTCAACACACAAAAAATCGTAGAGATTTGCTTTTGTTGATATTTCTATTGCAAGTCCAAGCTTTTATCCCAGCATGCTCCAGAGATGAAGCCACACTGCCAGTATCTTCACCTCTGTGATGCCTACATTTAGGACGTAAACCGAAATGAAAGGGAAAATTCTATTTCTTTAGAGACTAACTAGAAAAGATCATTTTAATTGACGTATCTTTCTGGGTTAGTTCCTCTTTCTTTTTCTCGTGTTTTATTACTCTCTTTCTTCATATTATTATCTACCCCCTCCCCCCCTTTTCCTATCTCTATCTTTCTCTCTCTTTCATCATGCTTGTCTTTTTTTTTCCTTGTCTGTTTATTTCTTTTGTGTCTAGTCCTTGACTCGCCTCTTAGTGCGCCTCTTATTGGCTGTTGTACTTTATGTTCTCTTCACGGTCTCTTATATAAACGTCTCATTTTCTTGAGGACTTTGGTGAGGTTGCAATATTTCTTTAAATATTATATGAATAGCATTTTATTTTTACAATTCCTCCATTCAGCTTGCAAATTCATGGTTGGGCGGACACGGTTCTCGAAAATGACTGGGAAAACTTTATTTTTTATAAAACTTTGTCTTCCAAAATTTAATTTTGATCTTTAAAATCTTTAATTGATCAAACTCAGTCCAAAGAAAAAAAAATCCAACTATGAAATAATATACGGTGAGCAAATCTCTTCGGTGAAATGCAAAAGTATTTCTACAATACCATTTCTTGACGGTCGTATTTGTAATGTATAGTAGTTAGCAATAAACTAGAAATACAATAAACCCCAAGACCTCTTATATCTGCTACTTTTGTTTCTTGTTTCTTATAAAATCTTTTCCATAAACCTCCGATACTTAAATCATTCATTTAATATACTTTAATATATAATTTTTTTATTGTGTCTTTTCGGGTATTTGTTTTGACTTGATCCGAGGATTTTCTGGGCATCTCGAGCGTAATCTACTTAAGCTGTTTGCTTGATATTTTTTAAATTAATTATTAATTTCTCTAATTATTTTGTTGTTGTTTACTTGTTTTTGTTGTTGTTCAAGGCTTTGTAAACAGTTCATTAGCACCCTCCCTAAGTGTGTCTTAAAATGTTGTTGACCTGTTTCCGTCGTAGAACGACTATGGTAAATCTTGTAGAACAATTTTTCAAGTGTTTAAGTAAAGTGTTTCCTTCAGACCTTGTGATCTATGGGGCAGATGATGTTAAGGTCATCTGTTTTTTTGGCCAACGTTAACAAGCAGGTACCCATTAGAGTTGAGTGGACTCAGGGGCGCCCTAAGAATCCCGAAATTCAAAATCCTAGTCTTCACCGGAATTCGAACCCAGGACCTCAGGTTCAGAAGCCAAGCGCTTAACCATTCGACCACCGCGCCCCCTTCATGTGATTATGGAGCCCTATTTTGAAGAGACACTCCCGTACACATATATACCAGGTTTAGGTAACTTTCACTTTGGTGGTAGAGGAGCCCTCATTCCTTCTCTTCTCTCATTCATTTTGCTTCTCTATGCATTTACTCACGATTGATTTGCTCCATCTTAATGCTCATTTTTTATTTGTCACATTTTTCTTCCAGAACTTTCCGGCCCAATATTTTTTTCGCTTTATGGTCAACATCTCTTTTCTTGAGCTAGTCGCCAGTGCCGATAAAGAATGACTTTAGGGGTGCGATTGTCCTCCATCCAGCTAACATGTCCGAGCCAGCGCAGGCGGCGTTGGGTGAAGATTGCAAAGATACTGAGAAGGCTCGTTCGAGTAAGGATCTCAGTATTGCACACTCCCTCTTGCTATGTAACTTTCAAGATCCTTCGGAGGCAGAGCAAGTGGAATAAATTTAGTTTTCTCTCTTGCAATCCATAGGTAGTCTATGACTCACAGCGTAAACTGTATGAAGTCATAAACACTTTTTTGAGCTAACTTTCGATTTTAAAATATCCCTCATTTGTTTGAACTCCAATTCAAAGGTTTTACAAGAGTATTATGGATAATAGCAAAGCTTTGTTTCCTAACTACATTTTCTAAATGTTTTTTCAAAGCTTTTGAAACTTTCTTCTGTCAGTCTCTTCTCTCACTCTCTCCCTTTCTCTCTGTCTCTCTCACAGACGTTTAATATTCACTGCCTCTATGTCTTCTCTTTTAATAACAACATTTACATCTATGATAAAGTGCCAAGTTCTATAAAATGTCTGCAGTCAGAACGTCATGAGTTCACCTATTGTCTGTTTTCTTGACTGCAGTCAAACTGTCCAATCAATCAAATAGCAATGAACAAGTCAATAACAGAACCTTCGACTCCTCCTTCTTCCGCCTCCCCCTCCTTCTCCTCCTTTCCTCTTCTGGCTGTTTTCTTGAACGTTATATCCTACACAGGTGACCCACCCATTCTTTCGACGCCCCTGGCACTCATTCCTTGGCATCTAGACCCTACTTCGTTTTCTTTTTTTATATTTCATTTTACACGCCAGTAATGTAGAAATAATTCGCCCTATTGCTGCTCACGTCTTGAAGGAGTTATTGCTGTCAAAGAAGTTCAAGTGATGTATTTTTGTTTTCCAAGACGGCCCCAATGACTCGCATCGATTCAGATGTCAATTTGCTGTTAGCTTACCGGAAGTAGATCGAGCCGCAACAGGAGATCGACTGCCCTTCAATATGATGAGGAATAATCTGGGGAACAATTGATTTCTTTCTTAGCTCTCCCAGGACACGGCAATTAGTCTTTTAGAAAAGTTAAACACATTTGATATATAAATTTATTTTAACGAGAAATTAATTCCACGATAACTTTGAGTGCTTACAAATGATTGTTTTTCTTTTAATGTCAATAAGTGTCTTTTGATAACCGACTAAAATGAAATAAAATAATGGCTATATATCTATATTCTATGAAAATTGCTATTGTACCCCGAATGTTTCTTATTCTGCAATAATAGCTTACTTTTCAAGATGTAAAAGTATTTGTTCCTAATAGAAGCAGTGCCCTCCAAGAAGTCATCACATTAAGGCTATGAAGTATATAGCCCTTGCTCAAATTATTTGTCCATTATTTCATTTATAAGCCAAATTCAATTTCGCATAAAAAAAGCCACCAACAAAAATTTTCTTATAGACCATAGATATTCCATACATGCAATGACTCGCAATCTTTTATCTCCGTAATTATTTTTCCACATTCTGAGAGAATTGTTCCTTTTTTCACATTCGTACATTCTACCCTCTTACGATTAAACTTCAATAGCATTTTTGTTCATATTCAGAAAATGATACTTTTGGTATAGAAGTATAGGGGAAATAATTAATTAATTAACAAATTAATTAGGAGAATAAGAATTGAACAGCTGCTCCGAGACAATCAATACATTATATAACTTGTGATTAGTTATCAATTAAACAAAACAATAACCAAAAGAAATTCTTATCTAAAAAAAAACAACTAAATATGGTTTCATTCCATATTGTATTTCATATTCCGTATTGTATTGTACTGTATGACTAATCTTTTCTGCGAATTCTTTGCAAACGTTTTTTTTTTTTCTATAATTTTTTTTTTCATTTCCTTTGCGTCTCTTGAAGAGTCCGAGCCTGTCACTCTGAGCATGGCGTCCACAGAGAGGCCGGTCATTTCCGGCTGTTCATTGTTGAGCAGGGAGAACAGCTCCATCATCTGCAGCGCCCTCCATAGATGTATGGATGAGTGACTAGAGGTTCGACTAATTCCCTACCTCTTTCTTTATTTCTTCTTACAGTCTACTCATTAGCCCTCATTCGTTCACTCCTCTCACTCATTTGGCTTCTCTCAGCATTTACACACGATTGATTTACGCCACCTTAATGTTCATTTTTTGTAAATTTCACTTCCTATTGCTATATAGAAACTAGGTTTGTAAGAGTCTCTTCAGGTGATAGCATTTCATTAACTGTTTCTTTTTCGTGGTCTGTTTGTTTCAATATTTTTTTGTCACTACGAATGTGGTCCTGTGACTCTCAATAATGTATATTTTCTTCTTTTTCTTTAATTTCTTGGTTTAAAAAATGTGAATATTTTTTTTGTTTTCATTTAGAGTCTTCTATGTAACGTGTGATACGTTACATGTCTCAGTATGATGCATTCATTTTGTTGGCTTATGGCTTTGGCGTTGTAGTCTGTTTTATTAGAACTAACTCTTTGGGCAACAATGAATGGGTGCTGGAAGAAAGGGTAGTTGCGAAATGTCTTAAGTATTAAGGTTGGTTATTGTATTGGCCTAACGATATCCTCATGAACTGATGGTCACAGTCATAGGCGTGCTCTACATCATCTGCTTCATAGACCGTAGACATAATAACCGTTTTGTTGGTTTCATTGTTAAGACCTAACGTCTGTTTAAATCTCTCTCTCTCTCTCTCTCTCTCTCTCTTTATATATTTATATAGATAGATAGATAGATAGATAGATAGATAGAAAGATATATATATATATATATATATATATATATATATATATATATATATAGAGAGAGAGAGAGAGAGAGAGAGATAGATAGATAGATAGATAGAAAGATAAATATAGATAGATAGATAGATAGATAGATAGATAGATAGATAGATAGATAGATAGATAGATAGATAGATAGAGATATTCATAGTTTTTCATTTTACCCGCTATCAAATTTCTTTCATCCTCATAAAATAATAAAAAATAAATTATGCGATTAAAATAAAAACGATAAACTAAAGGAAAACTATGGAATTACGGACAATTTTGACATTTCATTAGCGTAAATTATTTCATCCACAATCCCCGGGTTTCTTTCACTCTTTTTTATGATTTAAAAATGAATATTGATGCGCCATGTTTAATTACAATCCGTCCTCCTACCTACCGTCTTCTCCAGTTCTAGCAAGATTTATTTGAATCACGTTTTTGCTCTTTTGATGGGAAAATATGATTGGTTAATTTCTCTATAAAAATGAATAATAATCGGACTGTGGTGAGTGATGCACAGGGGAGGGAGGGGTGGAAGAAAAATGCATATCTTATATTTTAATAATACAATTTTTTCGCGAATTATTCATTCATTCAATACTCTACCTTTCTACACTAAGAGAATGAAGGGGAATCACTCTTCGCGTTACTAATAATAAAGTAAGATCGAATTGAAATTTTATAATGGTTCCCTCCCCTTGTGCCCATTCTCTTTTCAATCTCGACTCGATGACGTTAAAAATTTTCTCTCTTCCAATCTTTCACACACACACACACACACACATGACTTCTGAAAGGTAACTTATGAGATTTTAACGGTATTGATCTGGTGCTGACTGTTATCGAAATGTATTCAGTCCCTTTCACGTTGAAAACCTTTCATTTAAAATAGTTAAAAAAAAATTGATTATAATTTTAAAATAAAATATTTAAAAAAAAAAAAAAAATAAAAAAATAAAAAAAAACAAAAGAAGGATATAGGCCGAATTGGATTTTAAAAAAATACATCCGGAAGTAAGTTAAAAAGATGGCATTCTTAGACCAGAAAGACTAAAAAGCGATTTCTTATTTCAAAGTTGAAAATATTCAATTTCTTTCAAATTTCTGATTGAAGCACGTCATTAATGGAAAATCTCAATGCAAATTGAATCCATTCATAAAACAAAAAGTTTCCCTTCCCTCAGACAAACAAGAAAGCGAAACGAAAAATGGCGGAAGTCCATTATTTTTCCGCACGTTTAAAATTTGAGAATTTAAAAGGAGATCTTAATTCTTTTATTCCTCCCCCATTTCTTGTGCTACCCCCCCCCCTCTCCCTTTTATAGCAGTAAATCCGATACTTAATGGGTACATATGAAAGAAAAAGAAAATTATTCTTCATAACTGTGATGGGGGTTGTCATACGTTCTGAGAGAGTTGCGGTCCCTGGTTGCTAATTATGTAATAAATCGGCTTTGTTTTTCAAATACTAGCGAGAGAATGACGGGAAGAGAGAGAGAGATAGAGAGGGAGGGCGGGAAAAATGAGATACTGGCGTCTGCTCATGTGGAATCAGAGTGTATTATTGCTATTAAAAACTACCCCTCCCCCCAATGCTTTCTTTGATACTCACTGTTACTTTGCTGGACCCAATAACAGAACGCCCCCCCTCCCTACTTTTTCTCTCTCTATCTCGGCATTGTGCTGGAATTATGCTTCAAGGTGAGAGGGAGGGAACGGGTGTGGTAACCCGAGGTTTTAAGGGGGGAGGGGGAGGCACTCGTTCTCATCTCACACACGACTGACTGGGCAATAAATCTGAAAGAAAATGGGCAAGTAATTCAGTGTTCTGTTCTCGGAGATAGGGGCCGTAAATCGAAGGCCTAACCGCCGTGGCTCGGACACAGAGGACAACAATAATATTTCAGACTTTGTCAAATGCTCCATTACTGACCAGGGAGATAGCTGGCCGCCCAGTTCATTAAAGGTTCACACAAATAGCTACATAAAAACAAAATGCTTATAATACTTCCATTTGATCATGTTTCGCTCCAAAGGAACATATTTTTTAAACAGATATTTTACGACAACGGCAAATATCTACATGTCTTCAGACACATTTGTTTTGACTATTTACGACATACGCAGCGTAGCTTAAATTTGTTCATTAATTTGTTCAATCTAGATCTCTGTGGCTACTTTGAGTCGCGATAGAAATTAAATGAAGTCCTGGCATTAGCTATGGTCGAAACACAGCGGCCCCCTCCCCCCTTTTCAACGCAGCTGATGTATTAAAAAAAATAGCAGGTGCTTATACAGTTTGAAGTCAGTGGCGTCGCAGATTCTGCCAAGGTGTAAGCTCTGTGCACTGGTAGCTGCTTAGGGGGCGCCGACTTCTGATTTTTCCCCAAGGTTGACTCCCGAAGCCTTTCCCATGTTTGGGTATAGCTGCAAGGAAAGCAGCAGAGGTTTGAATTCTGTGTGTCTTCTCCTAAGTGGGAAGCCAAGTCTAATGAGCCCCTTGTTACGCAGTGTATGTGTGTCTTTATGCTTTGACCTTGAGGAAAGGGGAGCGGATGTTTTGGTTGTGTAGGCTGAGGATTTTCTGATGAAACCATGAGTTGGTCTGGCGTAAAGCAATTGAAAATACAAACTGTGATAGTTGAAGATGGAGCCGTTTCTAGAAACGTGAGACAAAAAATGTGTATTTGTAGTCAGTTAGAGTTTGTTTCAATGATTATTTTATTTGTTTTTAGTACTATATCTTATTTCAAGTTACATCAATGTATACTTACTGAAATTCCCCCGCTTATAACTAAAAGCTTTATTCAAGTTTGTTTTTTTTAATATAAAGTCTTTTCCAGTTTATTTTACCCAATTTATCAACACCAACATCTGTTTGAAGCTACAACCCAACAACTGAACAACTACACCCCATCTTTCCTTTAGTTTATTAGTTTAGACTCGTTTTTGCCCTCTATCTACAGTGAAAACAATTTCGTTATTATCCGAGACACTCTGGCTGTGCGATGCTATTTTATAGTCAGTGGAGGGCCTTTATCCACTAACACTTCCGGCAAAATCAACCTTACGGAACCGTTATTAAGTAAAGCTCACATTTAAATAGCGTTCACATTTTCCAAAATCTCGTAAAGAGATGGAAACGTTAATTTTGAGGTATTATTCATATTGGTAAAGACCAAATATAAGTCAATATTTCTTTTGAAAAGAAAAATATCAAATGTAACCTTCCCAGTGTGCATAGTAACACAATAATGAAATACAAGTGCGTACTTCTTTAATAGGCAAGAGACAAAACACAAGAACATACCATCAGAGTGGATTATGTCTAAATGCCCAGGGGAACATTCTTTCTCATGTTACACTTTCGGCTTTGGTGATTTGTTCCTGAAAAATGAAATTCATTTTCATTTTTTTAAAAACCTAAATGGAACCCTAGACATCTTCCCTCATGAAACATTTCGACTCAGTGCTAAGTTTTTGTAATGTAATTTGTCTGGAATCCAAACGGGCAACGTGTTGGAGAAATCTGGCCTCTGAAAATTAACCAGCAGACGAGGTTCCAGGCACCCGTCAAAGTTTGTGCACGGAAAACCGTTGCCCCCCCCCCTTCCACCGCCATCTTGCTGTAGAGGTGACGGGGTCATATCGTGTTGGTGTGTGTTTTTGCATTGTACCCTTCCTCTCCCACCTCCCCTCTGTGGTTGTTTCAGCTTAGGGTGGGGGAAAAAAAGAAGAACATTGGCTGGTGATGATAGTTTGGCTGAGATTGGGTAACAAATGATAGGGGCCGAGTCCCAATACAATTTACTTGTTACTGGGTCATGTTCAAATTGCAGACATCATTTTTCGATATAATAAACGACATACAAAAGGGGGATGTATTTATTGGGTAACCCTGTACCAGTAGCTGTACAGACAATAAAAAAATGAAATTTATATGAACAGTTGCTCTAGCTAGATCTATACCTTGAGATACTAAAGTTTTGATGTCAAGTCTTATAGATTTAAAAAAAAAATCGCTCCCTCCTTTATGCTCGAAAAACATTGGATCGGTTAGTTAGTGTAAAGATAATGGTCAGAGCCTAAGACATTGGTAGTATTGTTAGCGCGACATTCTTTGAAACTTGTTGCCACTTGCGGAAATTTTTCGTTATCCAACTTTTGGTCACGTTTTTTTTTTCCATCTGCCTGGCCATATAAAAGTCTAAATTAGTAGAAGGAATGAAAACAGCTTATTGTTACACGAAGGTAAAACACAAACTACGTTAGCGCTGAAGTAGTTTGTTCATAAACTCTATTCATTTTCTTTGTTCATTCCACCACAAAGAAAACTAGCATTTCATTCACTTCTTTATCAACCACTTCTCTTGCTAGACTACTGTATATTGTGCATCTAACTCCTTGGTGGGAGGGGGTAGGTTGTAATTTAATATTTAGGCATTTTACTTTCTTATATATAATCTCTTCCCCCTTTGAAACTTGTAACTAAAGATTCCTATACACATCTGCGGTCACAGGTTTGGGCATATGTAATCACCAGGCGCTGTTGTCACAGGT
>JADKLZ010071963.1:0-14454 GCA_021533235.1 Biomphalaria straminea | reverse complement strand
ATTCTTTGTTTCACTTAAGAGTTACAGAGTTGGTCAGAAAAAAAAAAACAAAACCATTACCGATTTAAACTCTACCAGTCTCCAGAAAGTCGCCGTATTTGACATTTACGAGGCAATGCTCTTGCTACATAACACAAAATTAGGATCTTCTCAGCTCAATATAAATGTTTATGAAATTTCCAAATATATTTCATGGACAATTTCATGTATCTCCTTCCCCTAAATTTATATATACATTTACTTTTACTTGTTCCCTCCCCTTCCTCTTTGTTTTGTGTGTATCCTCTGAACAGTGGTTAAAATTTGATCTTGACTTGAAGGCTATTAAAATAGACATCATTAAGTAAGACAATAGTGTGATTGTACATGAAATGATGTAAATAAACGATCAGGCGAAATTTCTCGAAGTAGTTTTGAAGTTAAAAAGATAAAGAGGATTGCTGTTTTCAATGTTTTTTAATCAGACAAGCTAAAGATGTAGAGACAATATTTCGTTCAGAGAGAGAGAGAGAGAAAGAGAGAGAGAAAGAGAGAGAGAGAAATAAAAAGAGAATGAGAGAAAGAGGGAGAAAACTATACCTACAGAAAAAAAAATATAGAGAAAAAGAGATGACAGTTGCGCTATTCAAAATCAATTTAAGAGAGAAATAGAGATAGAGATAGATAGAGAGAGAATAAGAGAGACAGAGAGGGAAAGAGAGAGGAAGAGAGAGAGAGAGAGAGAGAGAGAGATGAAAGGGAGAAAGGGGATAAACAGATATAGAACTGAACACGAAAGAGAAGGGAGTTAATAAAGTAAATTACAATCAGACTAAAATAATGTTCTCCCGAGCCACACCAAGTCTGGATAACTCTCCATTCTTTTACTTCCCTGTTTCAAGTGTTACTTTGAGTGTACAGAGAGGGGGGGGGGAGGGAACCGCATCTCTTAAAGAGCTTTTTGTCTCCCTGGGACATTAAAGATAACTCCATTAGGGGCCCTGGTCGGTCACAGAAACACAATGCTCGATTCTACACTCACTCGAATCTCAGATATCGATATTTGGTATTCTTTTTTTTTTTTTGTAAGACATTCTACACACAACTGTTG
Source organism: Biomphalaria straminea (assembly GCA_021533235.1). Taxonomy (NCBI): domain Eukaryota; kingdom Metazoa; phylum Mollusca; class Gastropoda; family Planorbidae; genus Biomphalaria; species Biomphalaria straminea. The sequence continues at coordinate 13,364 of JADKLZ010071963.1, read as the reverse complement.
GATAAAAAAACACGATACAACGCATTCAGTTATAACAAAGGAAAGAAAGATTTCTCTCCCTGGAAGCTGCAAAACAGAATACAACAAAAAACTACAAAATAACAATAAATAACAACATGATGTTGATATATCATTAAGCCATAAAGAATTTAAAAAGTGTAATACTTTTTTTTTATATCCAATAAATTACTTTCGAAACATCTATAACAAAGTAACTAGCTATTAACATTTGGTGACACTCATTGAAATTAAGTTCTGGAAATTATAGAAACGTACTAATTTCTTCTAGTATGCGATTCAATAATTATGTCACACTGGAACTATGTCGTTGTTTATTATAGTGTGGATAACCGGAAGGTTCTTATTAATAGAACGACGAATAAATAGATTTAATTTTAGGAATTCATATGCGCTATAATATTCACTCAGTATTTAAAAGTTGCAACGATAAATCTACACTGAAACTACTGAATGCATACTTACAACTGATTGACTTACTGGGTCTCCCTTTTAAAGCATTTCTACCGCTTTATTTATTTTTATTTTTTTTTGTAGCCATACAAAGAACAAGAACCGTAAAAAAAAAAGTATCTACTTTCTTCATATAGTGCCCCTGGAACTGTACGAGCCATTTCTTTTTAACGATTAAATTTGCTTGCTTATGTAGCTAGAAAATGATAGTGAATAACGAATGTTGCATTGGCCGATTGTGACAAATTTGGTCAATCTTTAGGACAATAAAACGACCATGAAGTAAAGTAACAGTCGCCAAGTAAAGTGGTCATCGTGAACAATTCCACTTGCTTAGAGTGGACAAAGTGGATGTTGTCGGTAGTGGACAACTATAATATTAAACTAGCTTGGCCATAACGGTAGTAGATAATGTTGTTACTATCTTATGTAGTGGACTACTGAGCGATATATTCTATAGTGGAAAATATTGATGCCAGCTTTTCTGTAGTGAATAATAATATATAATAGCTTCTCTTTTAGCCAATAGGGAAGCTACTTTCTGTGGTGACCACTTTGAAAGCCACTTTTGTAGTGGCCAATACGGAAGCTAACTTATGTCGTGGTCAATTTGGATTCTACTTTCTGCAGTGGACAACATGGAAAGCTACCTTCTGCAGTGGCCAATATGGATCCTACATTTTGCAGTTTTGTACTGTTTTTATAAAAGTAAAAATAGAAATGGACGAGGAGTAAAGGTTAAAATAAAAACACTCACGCTTTAGTTTCAAAGGGTCAAATTTTGCGTCTAAACAAAAAGAAAATTTGAAACGGACATTGAAATAAAGCTTTGTCATTTGTGTGCCAACGAAAATCTAACTGTTATCTAATAATAATAAGGCTTGTCTTCGAATCCGAAGATTATTGAGGAATACAGTGTTTCCCGTGGCTGTGCAGCCCCAGCTGTGACCTACACCTATCTAAACTGATCAGTAATTTACCTAACTATTTGTGTATGTTGTATTTATGTGTATGTTGCATCTGTTGTATTTATGTGTATGTTTCTGTTTGTAGGCGACGAAAAGAAAATCTAAACCGACCACCTGCGGACAATGGTTTTGCTTGCCCTGGATGTGGCAAAATATGTAGGTCACAGCTAGGACTGCACAGCCACGGGAAACACTGTATTCCTCACTAATCTTCGGATTCGAAGACAAGCCTATTATTATTATTATTATTATTATTCTGTTTGTGTTGTCTTTATATGTGAAAAGAGTCCTTGTAATCACAACACATTTCCGTAAGGATCACTAAAGCTGTCTTTGTCTTCTTCTTACTCTTAGTCTTATTTACGAAAACAAAACAAAAAATTAAAGTAACCAATCAAGTGCAGACAATAAGAAAGCGAAAAGAACAAATGCAATAACTCCTACTCCGCCTAAATAGAAGAACAAAAGACAAAATAAACTTGTAACTTTTTTTTTTTCTTCCAAAAACTCAGCTTCTCAGTTTCCCACGTCTGCCCGTGTAATTTGCCCAGTGGGCATACAGGAGGTATTATCTCCTCTTTACTCGTCCGCCCGCCGAATGGATCCGACAAATTAGTGTACTCTCAGAAACATTAACACCGAGGACGTCTTCCCATCCCATGATTCTGAGTGTAGACCTCTGGTGCCAGCATCTCGTCTGCTCTGGTTTACCAATTTTTGAGCCTTTTTTTTTTTTTAAATGTCTGAGTCTTTGTGTTTGTTTGAACGTAAACTACTGGCGTTGTTTGTTTCGTTTCGTTACCTGATGTAATTCTAACATTTGGACAGACGGCGAATTTGTCTCCCAAATGGGAAACGGAAATCAAGAACTGCGTATAAGCGCGGAGTAAGAAAAGCCAATAAAAAAAAAAGAACGATAGCGGAGCTATTCGAAGTGATTTGTCTTGAGAAATATAGTTCTTGGTAGACTTTTTTTTGTTTTTATTTTTAAAACTTAATTCGTCTCACCCCATCTCCCTGTTCCTCATTAACATCTCGTTTATGAATTAGCATTAACCGATAGAGCAATAATCTACTGTCACTGGCTTTTCATGAAAGAACCTTACTATATAGCAGTATGTACATTAAAACATCACACTGTAAGAGTATTTGTTTAGATAGGTTTTTCAAGACGTGTTGAAACCAATAAATTAGAACAGTGCTTCCCAAACTGTGTTCTGTGGAACTCTAGTATTTCGAGAGGCCTGAATAGATGTTCTACGAGGGACTGGAATTGTTAACTATTAGGCCACCATGTGAATTAACCTCTCTTACAAAATAATTAAAGTGTTCCGCTAAATACTCAGAATGTGCGTAGTGTTCCGCTAAATACTCAGAATGTGCGAAGTGTTCCGCTAAATACTCAGAATGTGCGAAGTGTTCGCTAAATACTCAGAATGTGCGTAGTGTTCCGCTAAATACTCAGAATGTGCGAAGTGTTCCGCTAAATACTCAGAATGTGCGAAGTGTTCGCTAAATACTCAGAATGTGCGAAGTGTTCGCTAAATACTCAGAATGTGCGAAGTGTTCCGTTAATGAAAAAGTTTTGGGAAATAGTGAATTGAATTAAACCAATTTGGAGAGCAAACTCAACATACACGAATTCCATTGTTGGTGACAGAGTACGAATGGTTGGCTGCCTGGTCGTAGAGTTTACGCTCAAGACTCTCTTCTCAATGGTCCCAGGTTTGAATCCTGCCCCCCCCCCCGCGACATACCCGCGTCGGCGTACGGTATGTTTGGCTAGTACGTTATAGTCTAAAATTCTGAGAGAATGTCTGAGACTTGTGGAAGAAACGAACGTATTGCGCCATTCCGGAATCTAATCTTGTTACGATTGAAACAACTGTTTAGTCCGAGGAAAAGAAACTGTGTTTTAAATTTGACAAAGAAATGAAAAGCTAAAAGAGAAGGAAGTATTGGAGCGATAGAGTGCTCAAAGAAACAAAAAATGACGGAGATAATGAATCGAATTTTTACATTCAGATGCTTTTAAGATTTTGTTGGAGAGAAGTTCTTCATAACAAGAGCATCAAGAAGAAAGGGAGGAGTAGGAATGAACTATAACCCCCCCCCCAGACGAGGTAGAAGAAGAAAAAAAAAAAAACAGTTGTAATAAAGGAGAAAGGGAAATAAGATCTGGGGAGTAACTAGACAGGGGAGTCGAGGTTAAGTAATTTCTAGAAGTTACATGTACTGTATCCCTAGATGACCTCAGTACCTCCAGTACGTACGTAAAGGAATAAATAGCATTCTACCCCATCCTCTATGATCCCTCATTTGTAAGTATTTCATTGGTCAAATATATAAAATTAGTATTACAGCTGATACGAAAATAAAAATCTCAATATTGCTGAATATACCATTATCTTTCTCTCTCTCTCTATTTCTTTCTCTCTCTCTATCTCTCTCTTTCTTTCTCTCTCTCCCTCTCTCTCTATTTCTCTCTTTTTTCTCTCTCTCTTTCTCTCTTTCTCCCTCTCTCTCTCTCTCTCTCCAGTGTATATCGTCATTTGTCTATCTATCTTTACGATGTCGTTTCTCTTTCAATTTACTCTTATCTCTCTCTTTCTCTGCCTAGTTTCTCTCTCGTTCTTTAAACTTGTTACTTCATTACCTCGTCTGTCTCTTTGTCCATCTCTCTATCTCTAGGTACCGATATGTATTACAATTTCATCCTACGACTGGTGCTAGAGATAACTTCTCCCCCTCGTTGCACTCTAAGTAAATGAACGAAGAGAGAGAGAGAGAGAGAGAAAGAAAGAGAGAGAGAGAGAGAGAGAGAGAGAGAGATAGAGAGAGAGAGAGAGAAGCCAGTGTAACGAGGGAGGTCAACACACAAAAAATCGTAGAGATTTGCTTTTGTTGATATTTCTATTGCAAGTCCAAGCTTTTATCCCAGCATGCTCCAGAGATGAAGCCACACTGCCAGTATCTTCACCTCTGTGATGCCTACATTTAGGACGTAAACCGAAATGAAAGGGAAAATTCTATTTCTTTAGAGACTAACTAGAAAAGATCATTTTAATTGACGTATCTTTCTGGGTTAGTTCCTCTTTCTTTTTCTCGTGTTTTATTACTCTCTTTCTTCATATTATTATCTACCCCCTCCCCCCCTTTTCCTATCTCTATCTTTCTCTCTCTTTCATCATGCTTGTCTTTTTTTTTCCTTGTCTGTTTATTTCTTTTGTGTCTAGTCCTTGACTCGCCTCTTAGTGCGCCTCTTATTGGCTGTTGTACTTTATGTTCTCTTCACGGTCTCTTATATAAACGTCTCATTTTCTTGAGGACTTTGGTGAGGTTGCAATATTTCTTTAAATATTATATGAATAGCATTTTATTTTTACAATTCCTCCATTCAGCTTGCAAATTCATGGTTGGGCGGACACGGTTCTCGAAAATGACTGGGAAAACTTTATTTTTTATAAAACTTTGTCTTCCAAAATTTAATTTTGATCTTTAAAATCTTTAATTGATCAAACTCAGTCCAAAGAAAAAAAAATCCAACTATGAAATAATATACGGTGAGCAAATCTCTTCGGTGAAATGCAAAAGTATTTCTACAATACCATTTCTTGACGGTCGTATTTGTAATGTATAGTAGTTAGCAATAAACTAGAAATACAATAAACCCCAAGACCTCTTATATCTGCTACTTTTGTTTCTTGTTTCTTATAAAATCTTTTCCATAAACCTCCGATACTTAAATCATTCATTTAATATACTTTAATATATAATTTTTTTATTGTGTCTTTTCGGGTATTTGTTTTGACTTGATCCGAGGATTTTCTGGGCATCTCGAGCGTAATCTACTTAAGCTGTTTGCTTGATATTTTTTAAATTAATTATTAATTTCTCTAATTATTTTGTTGTTGTTTACTTGTTTTTGTTGTTGTTCAAGGCTTTGTAAACAGTTCATTAGCACCCTCCCTAAGTGTGTCTTAAAATGTTGTTGACCTGTTTCCGTCGTAGAACGACTATGGTAAATCTTGTAGAACAATTTTTCAAGTGTTTAAGTAAAGTGTTTCCTTCAGACCTTGTGATCTATGGGGCAGATGATGTTAAGGTCATCTGTTTTTTTGGCCAACGTTAACAAGCAGGTACCCATTAGAGTTGAGTGGACTCAGGGGCGCCCTAAGAATCCCGAAATTCAAAATCCTAGTCTTCACCGGAATTCGAACCCAGGACCTCAGGTTCAGAAGCCAAGCGCTTAACCATTCGACCACCGCGCCCCCTTCATGTGATTATGGAGCCCTATTTTGAAGAGACACTCCCGTACACATATATACCAGGTTTAGGTAACTTTCACTTTGGTGGTAGAGGAGCCCTCATTCCTTCTCTTCTCTCATTCATTTTGCTTCTCTATGCATTTACTCACGATTGATTTGCTCCATCTTAATGCTCATTTTTTATTTGTCACATTTTTCTTCCAGAACTTTCCGGCCCAATATTTTTTTCGCTTTATGGTCAACATCTCTTTTCTTGAGCTAGTCGCCAGTGCCGATAAAGAATGACTTTAGGGGTGCGATTGTCCTCCATCCAGCTAACATGTCCGAGCCAGCGCAGGCGGCGTTGGGTGAAGATTGCAAAGATACTGAGAAGGCTCGTTCGAGTAAGGATCTCAGTATTGCACACTCCCTCTTGCTATGTAACTTTCAAGATCCTTCGGAGGCAGAGCAAGTGGAATAAATTTAGTTTTCTCTCTTGCAATCCATAGGTAGTCTATGACTCACAGCGTAAACTGTATGAAGTCATAAACACTTTTTTGAGCTAACTTTCGATTTTAAAATATCCCTCATTTGTTTGAACTCCAATTCAAAGGTTTTACAAGAGTATTATGGATAATAGCAAAGCTTTGTTTCCTAACTACATTTTCTAAATGTTTTTTCAAAGCTTTTGAAACTTTCTTCTGTCAGTCTCTTCTCTCACTCTCTCCCTTTCTCTCTGTCTCTCTCACAGACGTTTAATATTCACTGCCTCTATGTCTTCTCTTTTAATAACAACATTTACATCTATGATAAAGTGCCAAGTTCTATAAAATGTCTGCAGTCAGAACGTCATGAGTTCACCTATTGTCTGTTTTCTTGACTGCAGTCAAACTGTCCAATCAATCAAATAGCAATGAACAAGTCAATAACAGAACCTTCGACTCCTCCTTCTTCCGCCTCCCCCTCCTTCTCCTCCTTTCCTCTTCTGGCTGTTTTCTTGAACGTTATATCCTACACAGGTGACCCACCCATTCTTTCGACGCCCCTGGCACTCATTCCTTGGCATCTAGACCCTACTTCGTTTTCTTTTTTTATATTTCATTTTACACGCCAGTAATGTAGAAATAATTCGCCCTATTGCTGCTCACGTCTTGAAGGAGTTATTGCTGTCAAAGAAGTTCAAGTGATGTATTTTTGTTTTCCAAGACGGCCCCAATGACTCGCATCGATTCAGATGTCAATTTGCTGTTAGCTTACCGGAAGTAGATCGAGCCGCAACAGGAGATCGACTGCCCTTCAATATGATGAGGAATAATCTGGGGAACAATTGATTTCTTTCTTAGCTCTCCCAGGACACGGCAATTAGTCTTTTAGAAAAGTTAAACACATTTGATATATAAATTTATTTTAACGAGAAATTAATTCCACGATAACTTTGAGTGCTTACAAATGATTGTTTTTCTTTTAATGTCAATAAGTGTCTTTTGATAACCGACTAAAATGAAATAAAATAATGGCTATATATCTATATTCTATGAAAATTGCTATTGTACCCCGAATGTTTCTTATTCTGCAATAATAGCTTACTTTTCAAGATGTAAAAGTATTTGTTCCTAATAGAAGCAGTGCCCTCCAAGAAGTCATCACATTAAGGCTATGAAGTATATAGCCCTTGCTCAAATTATTTGTCCATTATTTCATTTATAAGCCAAATTCAATTTCGCATAAAAAAAGCCACCAACAAAAATTTTCTTATAGACCATAGATATTCCATACATGCAATGACTCGCAATCTTTTATCTCCGTAATTATTTTTCCACATTCTGAGAGAATTGTTCCTTTTTTCACATTCGTACATTCTACCCTCTTACGATTAAACTTCAATAGCATTTTTGTTCATATTCAGAAAATGATACTTTTGGTATAGAAGTATAGGGGAAATAATTAATTAATTAACAAATTAATTAGGAGAATAAGAATTGAACAGCTGCTCCGAGACAATCAATACATTATATAACTTGTGATTAGTTATCAATTAAACAAAACAATAACCAAAAGAAATTCTTATCTAAAAAAAAACAACTAAATATGGTTTCATTCCATATTGTATTTCATATTCCGTATTGTATTGTACTGTATGACTAATCTTTTCTGCGAATTCTTTGCAAACGTTTTTTTTTTTTCTATAATTTTTTTTTTCATTTCCTTTGCGTCTCTTGAAGAGTCCGAGCCTGTCACTCTGAGCATGGCGTCCACAGAGAGGCCGGTCATTTCCGGCTGTTCATTGTTGAGCAGGGAGAACAGCTCCATCATCTGCAGCGCCCTCCATAGATGTATGGATGAGTGACTAGAGGTTCGACTAATTCCCTACCTCTTTCTTTATTTCTTCTTACAGTCTACTCATTAGCCCTCATTCGTTCACTCCTCTCACTCATTTGGCTTCTCTCAGCATTTACACACGATTGATTTACGCCACCTTAATGTTCATTTTTTGTAAATTTCACTTCCTATTGCTATATAGAAACTAGGTTTGTAAGAGTCTCTTCAGGTGATAGCATTTCATTAACTGTTTCTTTTTCGTGGTCTGTTTGTTTCAATATTTTTTTGTCACTACGAATGTGGTCCTGTGACTCTCAATAATGTATATTTTCTTCTTTTTCTTTAATTTCTTGGTTTAAAAAATGTGAATATTTTTTTTGTTTTCATTTAGAGTCTTCTATGTAACGTGTGATACGTTACATGTCTCAGTATGATGCATTCATTTTGTTGGCTTATGGCTTTGGCGTTGTAGTCTGTTTTATTAGAACTAACTCTTTGGGCAACAATGAATGGGTGCTGGAAGAAAGGGTAGTTGCGAAATGTCTTAAGTATTAAGGTTGGTTATTGTATTGGCCTAACGATATCCTCATGAACTGATGGTCACAGTCATAGGCGTGCTCTACATCATCTGCTTCATAGACCGTAGACATAATAACCGTTTTGTTGGTTTCATTGTTAAGACCTAACGTCTGTTTAAATCTCTCTCTCTCTCTCTCTCTCTCTCTCTTTATATATTTATATAGATAGATAGATAGATAGATAGATAGATAGAAAGATATATATATATATATATATATATATATATATATATATATATATATAGAGAGAGAGAGAGAGAGAGAGAGATAGATAGATAGATAGATAGAAAGATAAATATAGATAGATAGATAGATAGATAGATAGATAGATAGATAGATAGATAGATAGATAGATAGATAGATAGAGATATTCATAGTTTTTCATTTTACCCGCTATCAAATTTCTTTCATCCTCATAAAATAATAAAAAATAAATTATGCGATTAAAATAAAAACGATAAACTAAAGGAAAACTATGGAATTACGGACAATTTTGACATTTCATTAGCGTAAATTATTTCATCCACAATCCCCGGGTTTCTTTCACTCTTTTTTATGATTTAAAAATGAATATTGATGCGCCATGTTTAATTACAATCCGTCCTCCTACCTACCGTCTTCTCCAGTTCTAGCAAGATTTATTTGAATCACGTTTTTGCTCTTTTGATGGGAAAATATGATTGGTTAATTTCTCTATAAAAATGAATAATAATCGGACTGTGGTGAGTGATGCACAGGGGAGGGAGGGGTGGAAGAAAAATGCATATCTTATATTTTAATAATACAATTTTTTCGCGAATTATTCATTCATTCAATACTCTACCTTTCTACACTAAGAGAATGAAGGGGAATCACTCTTCGCGTTACTAATAATAAAGTAAGATCGAATTGAAATTTTATAATGGTTCCCTCCCCTTGTGCCCATTCTCTTTTCAATCTCGACTCGATGACGTTAAAAATTTTCTCTCTTCCAATCTTTCACACACACACACACACACACATGACTTCTGAAAGGTAACTTATGAGATTTTAACGGTATTGATCTGGTGCTGACTGTTATCGAAATGTATTCAGTCCCTTTCACGTTGAAAACCTTTCATTTAAAATAGTTAAAAAAAAATTGATTATAATTTTAAAATAAAATATTTAAAAAAAAAAAAAAAATAAAAAAATAAAAAAAAACAAAAGAAGGATATAGGCCGAATTGGATTTTAAAAAAATACATCCGGAAGTAAGTTAAAAAGATGGCATTCTTAGACCAGAAAGACTAAAAAGCGATTTCTTATTTCAAAGTTGAAAATATTCAATTTCTTTCAAATTTCTGATTGAAGCACGTCATTAATGGAAAATCTCAATGCAAATTGAATCCATTCATAAAACAAAAAGTTTCCCTTCCCTCAGACAAACAAGAAAGCGAAACGAAAAATGGCGGAAGTCCATTATTTTTCCGCACGTTTAAAATTTGAGAATTTAAAAGGAGATCTTAATTCTTTTATTCCTCCCCCATTTCTTGTGCTACCCCCCCCCCTCTCCCTTTTATAGCAGTAAATCCGATACTTAATGGGTACATATGAAAGAAAAAGAAAATTATTCTTCATAACTGTGATGGGGGGTTGTCATACGTTCTGAGAGAGTTGCGGTCCCTGGTTGCTAATTATGTAATAAATCGGCTTTGTTTTTCAAATACTAGCGAGAGAATGACGGGAAGAGAGAGAGAGATAGAGAGGGAGGGCGGGAAAAATGAGATACTGGCGTCTGCTCATGTGGAATCAGAGTGTATTATTGCTATTAAAAACTACCCCTCCCCCCCAATGCTTTCTTTGATACTCACTGTTACTTTGCTGGACCCAATAACAGAACGCCCCCCCCTCCCTACTTTTTCTCTCTCTATCTCGGCATTGTGCTGGAATTATGCTTCAAGGTGAGAGGGAGGGAACGGGTGTGGTAACCCGAGGTTTTAAGGGGGGAGGGGGAGGCACTCGTTCTCATCTCACACACGACTGACTGGGCAATAAATCTGAAAGAAAATGGGCAAGTAATTCAGTGTTCTGTTCTCGGAGATAGGGGCCGTAAATCGAAGGCCTAACCGCCGTGGCTCGGACACAGAGGACAACAATAATATTTCAGACTTTGTCAAATGCTCCATTACTGACCAGGGAGATAGCTGGCCGCCCAGTTCATTAAAGGTTCACACAAATAGCTACATAAAAACAAAATGCTTATAATACTTCCATTTGATCATGTTTCGCTCCAAAGGAACATATTTTTTAAACAGATATTTTACGACAACGGCAAATATCTACATGTCTTCAGACACATTTGTTTTGACTATTTACGACATACGCAGCGTAGCTTAAATTTGTTCATTAATTTGTTCAATCTAGATCTCTGTGGCTACTTTGAGTCGCGATAGAAATTAAATGAAGTCCTGGCATTAGCTATGGTCGAAACACAGCGGCCCCCTCCCCCCTTTTCAACGCAGCTGATGTATTAAAAAAAATAGCAGGTGCTTATACAGTTTGAAGTCAGTGGCGTCGCAGATTCTGCCAAGGTGTAAGCTCTGTGCACTGGTAGCTGCTTAGGGGGCGCCGACTTCTGATTTTTCCCCAAGGTTGACTCCCGAAGCCTTTCCCATGTTTGGGTATAGCTGCAAGGAAAGCAGCAGAGGTTTGAATTCTGTGTGTCTTCTCCTAAGTGGGAAGCCAAGTCTAATGAGCCCCTTGTTACGCAGTGTATGTGTGTCTTTATGCTTTGACCTTGAGGAAAGGGGAGCGGATGTTTTGGTTGTGTAGGCTGAGGATTTTCTGATGAAACCATGAGTTGGTCTGGCGTAAAGCAATTGAAAATACAAACTGTGATAGTTGAAGATGGAGCCGTTTCTAGAAACGTGAGACAAAAAATGTGTATTTGTAGTCAGTTAGAGTTTGTTTCAATGATTATTTTATTTGTTTTTAGTACTATATCTTATTTCAAGTTACATCAATGTATACTTACTGAAATTCCCCCGCTTATAACTAAAAGCTTTATTCAAGTTTGTTTTTTTTAATATAAAGTCTTTTCCAGTTTATTTTACCCAATTTATCAACACCAACATCTGTTTGAAGCTACAACCCAACAACTGAACAACTACACCCCATCTTTCCTTTAGTTTATTAGTTTAGACTCGTTTTTGCCCTCTATCTACAGTGAAAACAATTTCGTTATTATCCGAGACACTCTGGCTGTGCGATGCTATTTTATAGTCAGTGGAGGGCCTTTATCCACTAACACTTCCGGCAAAATCAACCTTACGGAACCGTTATTAAGTAAAGCTCACATTTAAATAGCGTTCACATTTTCCAAAATCTCGTAAAGAGATGGAAACGTTAATTTTGAGGTATTATTCATATTGGTAAAGACCAAATATAAGTCAATATTTCTTTTGAAAAGAAAAATATCAAATGTAACCTTCCCAGTGTGCATAGTAACACAATAATGAAATACAAGTGCGTACTTCTTTAATAGGCAAGAGACAAAACACAAGAACATACCATCAGAGTGGATTATGTCTAAATGCCCAGGGGAACATTCTTTCTCATGTTACACTTTCGGCTTTGGTGATTTGTTCCTGAAAAATGAAATTCATTTTCATTTTTTTAAAAACCTAAATGGAACCCTAGACATCTTCCCTCATGAAACATTTCGACTCAGTGCTAAGTTTTTGTAATGTAATTTGTCTGGAATCCAAACGGGCAACGTGTTGGAGAAATCTGGCCTCTGAAAATTAACCAGCAGACGAGGTTCCAGGCACCCGTCAAAGTTTGTGCACGGAAAACCGTTGCCCCCCCCCCCTTCCACCGCCATCTTGCTGTAGAGGTGACGGGGTCATATCGTGTTGGTGTGTGTTTTTGCATTGTACCCTTCCTCTCCCACCTCCCCTCTGTGGTTGTTTCAGCTTAGGGTGGGGGAAAAAAAGAAGAACATTGGCTGGTGATGATAGTTTGGCTGAGATTGGGTAACAAATGATAGGGGCCGAGTCCCAATACAATTTACTTGTTACTGGGTCATGTTCAAATTGCAGACATCATTTTTCGATATAATAAACGACATACAAAAGGGGGATGTATTTATTGGGTAACCCTGTACCAGTAGCTGTACAGACAATAAAAAAATGAAATTTATATGAACAGTTGCTCTAGCTAGATCTATACCTTGAGATACTAAAGTTTTGATGTCAAGTCTTATAGATTTAAAAAAAAAATCGCTCCCTCCTTTATGCTCGAAAAACATTGGATCGGTTAGTTAGTGTAAAGATAATGGTCAGAGCCTAAGACATTGGTAGTATTGTTAGCGCGACATTCTTTGAAACTTGTTGCCACTTGCGGAAATTTTTCGTTATCCAACTTTTGGTCACGTTTTTTTTTTCCATCTGCCTGGCCATATAAAAGTCTAAATTAGTAGAAGGAATGAAAACAGCTTATTGTTACACGAAGGTAAAACACAAACTACGTTAGCGCTGAAGTAGTTTGTTCATAAACTCTATTCATTTTCTTTGTTCATTCCACCACAAAGAAAACTAGCATTTCATTCACTTCTTTATCAACCACTTCTCTTGCTAGACTACTGTATATTGTGCATCTAACTCCTTGGTGGGAGGGGGTAGGTTGTAATTTAATATTTAGGCATTTTACTTTCTTATATATAATCTCTTCCCCCTTTGAAACTTGTAACTAAAGATTCCTATACACATCTGCGGTCACAGGTTTGGGCATATGTAATCACCAGGCGCTGTTGTCACAGGT
>JADKLZ010071936.1:6845-18969 GCA_021533235.1 Biomphalaria straminea | reverse complement strand
GATGACAGCCTGGGCATTAGATGAGATGACAGCCTGGGCATTAGATGTTTCGCAATGTCGTTTTAAAGTTTAGCTACAAACAAAATGTTAGAGTTTCGAACCCAGGACCTCCTAGTGTGTTAGGTAAATGGGATGACCCCCACACTAAGTAACCTCGTGTTTATATATATATATATATAATATCGGATTGTCTTTAGTAAATATAATCCTACAGGATGGGTTTTACAGTAGAGGGCCCATCAGAATATTCTTGTGTCTAAAGCCAGGGGTACCTTGCTACGCCGCTCGCTGCGTTTGTAAAGGCCGAAATAAAGTAATTTATTATATACCTACATTATCTCTCTCGATATATACATCTATACTCTATACGTAAGGACCCTGATTCATTGATTCATGCACTCTCCACTCACTTATTGCTCGACGTGGACTAAAACATATGAAACTGTGACCTGTTATTACTTGCCTTGGGGCTAGAACAACAAATATATTTTCATGATTGAAACCGCAGGGGTTTAAGTTACTAAATAAGGAAGAAAACGAAGAAGTAAAATGTTTGTAATTTTGTACATTAGTCCCAAGAAAATAATTGGATGTTCTTTTTAAGTGCATTACATTTTGCAAATATTATATTGTAAAAAATTGTTATATATCAACAGACTGTAATTGAGAGAACATATTGGAAGAATGACTCTTATTGTTTTCATTTTCTCTGTTTTCATCTGTCATATCTCAAGTACTGACGGTCAGTGTGATCTACTAATATAATAATATATCTACTAATATAAATAGTATTCTAATAACTTAGACTATACTGTTCCTTCCTTATAAAAAAAGTCATTAGGATGTTATAACGTAATAGAAGCTACATTTTTATTTGGGTAATAACGTAAGAATGTATAACCTTGTATAAAAACTCATTAGAGTCTCTTGTAATTACGTGTAAAAAAAAACTAACCGTTAACTTTGTGCTAAAAGGTGTTAGAAGTGAGACACATTCAATGCATTACACAAAGAGATAATAATAATAATTTTATTTATAAAGCGCTGTTAACAAACAAAAATGTAGGCTCAAGGCGCTGTAAAAACATTACAAACACAAACATATGACATGACTAACTAATCTAAATAAGTTCTAAGCAAATAGGTCTTAATGTTCTTCTTAAAAGTGGTGAAGCATGTTGTCTGTCTCAGATCGATTGGGAGTGAGTTCCAAACCTTTGGTCCGTGAACTGAAAAAGCCCGCAGACCGTAGCTTTTTAGAGTTGGTATTTTCTTTGTTTGTTTTAAAAAAAAAAGCTCTATAATTTCATTTCTATAGCAGTTTTATCAAATGAATTGATACGTTAAAAAAGTACTTTTAGTTTTAAAACTTTTTTTTTTATAATTGAAATAGTGATGTGAAAAATTTAAGATCTGGTATAATTTAACAATTTTCCATTCATAATCTTATCAGACTTATCCTTCATAGTAACAATCTATAAGGCTTGCCTTCCGATTCGCAGATTAAGGAGGAGTTAATTTGTGCTGAGATAGCAGATCTTCGTTCCCTGGTTGTTTGTTTTAATTTAAGAAGCGTTTGATTTTTTTTTACATAATTTCTAGAAATGCTGAAAAAGCAACTTAATAGACATTTAAAGTTTGGAAAGTCAAGATTTTTTTGGAAAGTTTTTAATCACACAACCACCCCCCCCCCCCCCCCGCATTCAGCTATTGTGTCTAAAGGAAATATCCGATACAGTTTAAGATCAGCAGACATAACTGGTATAGATTTACTTATTAAGAGATTCATCAGTTATTGAACCTAAGCCGCATTATTTCACTTAACCACACGATATTCATTTCCACTCCACCCATATTTAATCATTGTTATTATTTATAAGAACTTTTACAAAAATCATTTAACGATATGCAACAACATGATTATAATACACAGTCAAGTAAAGCCGTCTTTTTTCTTCACAGTAATGCTTCAATATGAGGCGAGTGACGTCACTGGAGATCAAATGCCTGACCAGGTCAACGTAACGTTTAGCACAGAAACAAAATCTCTAACCCAACTTAATCTCAGACGCTCGCGACATTTTAACCTGGACATTCCTCTGTATACTGTATACACCAACCGGGAGGGAATGTTCCATAGACGCAAAGTGAAAACCAGACCCAAACAGGTAAAAACAGAACTTGTAAAATAATTTCAAGAAATAGTTCAAGTAGTCAATATACAAATTACATTGAAGAAAAGCGTATTGTGGAAAGCATGTGATTGTGTTGTGAGCAGGTGTCTGTGTCGTGCACCCCTAAATTATTGTGTACATGTCCAGTGGTTTAGTGTTGGAGCTAGGAAATTTAAGCAGTGGAATATTTGGCACCGGAAATTTTGGAACCGATAATTTAAAGAGCCGGAAATTTAGGAACCGGTAAATTATTGACGTTATTCAACAATATTCATATCAACAGTCAAACACACACACACAAGACTGGCTGCTCAAGTAAAATGTACAAACAACGGCTTAACATTCCCACACACAGGTCACGCTCACAAGATAGATAACTCAATTGCATTACAAGCCTACTGTTGTTAAAGCTTCCTCCAGTAGCGAGACGACTCTGGGTCATCTGATTGAAATGTGAGGAAAGCCTGTGGAGAAGATATGGTTAGAATGATGCCGCCTCCCTCTCCATGCAGCTGTTTTGTTCAAAGGAAAGCCAGGTGCTTGTACAGTTTTTGATCAGCTGCGTCGCAGGTTAAAGGTCATCGGCTCTCTGATTTTTCCTCGAGTTTTATTTCCTAAGCCTTTACCAAATTTGGATATAGCCGCAAAACAGCACACATTTTGGCTATCATAACAAAATTAATTTGTATTATTAAGTTAGCTACATTGTTACTCATGTTTATTTATTATTATTTTGTTATTAAAATTGTCTTCCAATGTTATTATTTTTATATTTTTACGTTTTTTATTAGAACACAGTATATCGCCCTGATTTTTTCCATTACACCTTTTCTTTTTTCTTTTATAATATTTCATATGTTAAAAAATGTATTTTCCAATAAAATTCAGATCTTGCAAAAGGAAAGGTACTCAAATCAACATTCATCCATCTTTTAATGAAAATGAACCCACTCTTGCATCTAAAATTCACATTTCAATCATCCTACAACTAACAAGAAAAGTCTCTAGAGATATAAAATGAATATAATTGATTATAACTCAAATAATAATAATCGCGTAGTCGTTAGTGGGGTCATGAGTTCGTCTCCTGGTGAACTTTAGATCCCGAGTATGTCCCTCATTCCACCCAAGTTTAATCTGTGCCTGATATTAGCTGGGTAGAGTCAAAGCATTTGCTCTTTTTGCTGGCCACACAGCTCTCTCATTAATTGTCGACCAACAATTAAATTTTGCATCTACTCTACCTCTTGAACTTCAATTTTTATAAATCTTTTTTTTTAAATTTAGACCACCAACATACAGGACATATATATAACTGAGAGATGACTTAATGAACTTTTCATGTGTGATCACTTTATCAGCAAGTCTTTAAAATATTTTTTCTTCATTAATAAACTTTCTCGTCATTTCAGGATCTAGGTTTCTACCAAGATATTACTAACAAGGCTGTTTTTCGTATCCAAAGGTCCTCTGAGAAATTGGCGTACAAGAAATCTAACTTTAATTTGGTCAGTTTTCTTAAAATCGTAATACATAACTGAATTTATTCCTCGCTTAGTTGTATTACTAATTACATAGCATGAGATACATATTGTTAAGAAAATAACTCACCGATTGTCAGGTCGCCGATATCCTCCTCAGATTGCAGAAGCACAATCCAACTTAGATCAATCAATATCCTCGGTAAATAGAAATAATGTCACTCGAATCACTACCACAAATCGAAAAATAATCCTCAAAAACCTCAGTCAAGAAATCCGCAGAAAAACAACAACTCTTAACTAAAGTTTCTGAACACCTTTTTACACTCTCTAGTTAAGATCATTTACGCTCCAAAGCATAAACAAAAATCACCGTACTTCGCACGTGGAAAAAATGGTTAGTCAGGGGGGGGGAACAGGGTCACAACAATATTTAGCCGCTTAGAGAAGCAGATTATGCAGAAAATTGCATAGCATCTAGGACCACTTCCATGCATTAAACACTGTCCCTAATATCATTACGTAAAATACTGGATAATGTATGTGCTGGCCTGTTTCATTCTTAGAACAACTATGGTTCATTACGTCAAGTGTCAGCTGACCTTGTGGGGCACCCAATCGTCAGATTATATAGCTACTCTAAGAATATTAACATTTCACAAACAACCCCTATAAGTAATTTCATATCTGTGGCTATTGACCAAGAAAGCTATGGACAGCGAACAAGAATTTGCTCATCGCTGGAACAAATACTTGTCAAACGAAAAATTGTTTATTCCTTTACCGCCAAAGCAAAAGCCACTTTAACCTGCATATATGGGGACGAGAGTGTTTGTCCAAAATAAGGACTTAATGAAAGTCTCATGAAAAAGTGTTCTACAATATGAACCATAGTCGTTCTTCGACTGAAGGTGGCCGCTAAGCACTGATCATGAATGATGAGCCATACAGGAGCATTTCCAATTGACATTGAAATAATTATGACTTTGCAATTAATACTTATTTATTACGCTCAAAAGACATGACAACTAGTATCGTTTCAGAAAGGTGAATTTCTTGTCAACACCTCCAAATTTCTCTTCGACTCAGAGAAAAAGACCTTAAAAAAGCCTTGGAGAACTATGTCCCTCAAACCGATGTCGAATTCTAATTGGACTTCATCTACTAGACCTTCTTCTACGACAACATACGACCAATATGTCTATAATTTAGAAATACTGGAAACCCCAACGTTTGATATGTTTGACGCTAGAACACCTCGTAAGTCACGTGACTTGACATGTTCTTGTGTGAGTTTTTTTAAAAAAAGTTATATTTAATACAAAAAATCAACATCTAAAAAAAAAGTAGCGGCTGTTAAACTGAAATTCTATTAACATTCAATGTGCCTGATCAGCAATGTATTTCTTTTTTCTTAACGGAGATGATCTTAAAGACTATAAATCTTCATTTTTTTCTATATCTGTTGTAGAAGTTTTTAACATTCCTTCAAATATAAGATATCGCACTTATGCAGAGACTTATTAGATGGCAGTGAGCAGGGTTCAAGGTCAGCATGGGGAAAATCGTAGGCGGGGGAAAACATTTTCCTGTTTTTCTTTCATTTATTAATTAGAAAGGCGATTCACAATTTTAATTTAACCTACGGCAAGAAAATAAAAGTAGTAGAGTTAGAAATGTTAGTTTCTTTATACAAAATGTATATCAACTCACTGTCTGTCTAGTAGAAAGTTTGTACACGTTATTTCTCCCACACCACATCTCGGATCAAGTTGACATTTCGCACATTTATGTTTTTTTACCTAACCAAACAAGAATCAGTAACAGAAATTAACCAATTAGTTTATTGGCTGTTTGTAATTAATTATTTAATCAGATATCTAAAACAAGGGTAAGAATCTAGACTGGTGTGGTAATGTTAAAGCGTGGTTTTTATAGTTGTGTAATTGTATAAGTTGACTTGCGAGATCGTTCACACACGCTTACAGAAATATTCAATAACTTGAAGAACGATAATTGAACTTGAACTTATTTACACTTTAATACTCAAAATAAGGACACAGTCAGAAATCATGTTGCTAGTTCTAGGCGTCACGTCCGTCTCTATCTTTCGTCGTTATGTAATCCTAGTTTTTAATCCCTACGTCACGTCATTCTATGGATAATGACTTGACGCGTAGAAGTATTGGGAAAATCGGGTATCTATGCGAGATCGTTCACACACGCTTACAGAAACATGAAATAACTTGAAGAACGATAATTGAACTTGAACTTATTTACACTTTAATACTCAAAATAAGGACACAGTCAGAAATCGTGTTGCTAGTTCTAGGCGTCACGTCCGTCTCTATCTTTCGTCGTTATGTAATCCTAGTTTTTAATCCCTACGTCACGTCATTCTATGGATACCCGATTTTCCCAATACTTCTACGCGTCAAGTCATTACAGTAATATACGTTGAATTAGCCCCCTTTATACATTGTAAGTGTGAAGATAAAACTTACCTGTTACCTGTTACCTATCCCTTAGTCTGGTGGACCGTTGGGGCACCAAGCAAGACTTGTGGACCATCTTCTCCATTCCTCTCTATCCTTTGCCCTGATTAAAACCTCGTTAAATGGTAGGCCTGTCCATTCTTTGATGTTGTCTTCCCACCGCTTTCTCTGTCTGCCTCTTTTTCTTTTTCCTGGTACTGTTCCCTGGAGGAAGGTCTTTGCGAGTCCCAAAGATCTTGTTACATGGCCATACATTTTGAGCTTTCGTTTCTTCACAGTATTTAGCAGGTCATCATGGGGTCCGATAGCTGCCATAACCCTGTCTCTAATCTCTTGATTTGTGATGCGGTCTTTAAATGTGATGCCTAGGATCCTTCTGTAGCATCTCATTTCCATTGCTAGGATCCTCCTCTCTAGCTCTGCAGTCAGCGTCCAAGACTCACAAGCATATAGAAATGTGGCCATGACCAGGGAGCGCATCAGTCTGATTTTGGTGCCGAGGGCTAAGCCTTTGTCTTTCCATATCAACTTGAGTTTAGAGAGGGACGCTGTGGACTGTGCTATTTGGACCATTAGTTCGGGCTTTGTTCCCTCATCCGAGACAATAGCTCCGAGGTATTTAAAGCTGCTAACGCTAGTTAGCTTTTCGCCTCCAATACTGATGGCCTTTGTAAAGCCCTGTTGACTTTTGGTCATGATTTGGTTTTTTTCTGATTTATTTGCATGCCATTAGCTGCTGAAGTTTTGTCAATGCGCATCACCAGGTCGGCTAGTTCGTCTTCTGTCCCTGCTAGGCCATCAATGTCATCTGTGAAGCGCAAGTTTGTAACTTTTCTTCCTCCAATGCTTACAGTACCTTCAAATCCTTCGAGAGCATCTTTCATTATTCTTTCAAGGAAGATATTGAAGAGTGTTGGTGAAAGGAGGCAGCCTTGTCTTACTCCAACTGTGGTTTTGAACCATTCCCCAATATTGTTGTTGAAGTACACCGCACTTGTGGCATCCTTGTATAGGTTCTGGATAACTTTGGTTATGTTTGTGTTAATGTTATATTTTTCCATTGTCGCCCAGAGTGCCCCGTGCCATACTCGATCGAAAGCTTTCTTGAAATCAATAAAGACATGGAAAAGATTCTCTTGGTGTTGGAGATATTTTTCACAGAGTATTCTGAGGTTTAGAATTTGCTCTGTTGTGCAAACTAGATAACTCTAAAACCTTATATTTTCATCAACAATTTGCTGGCACAGTGGTTAGGGTTAGGGTTAGGCTTGAGAAGGCTTTAGGCCTCAAGTTCGAAATTAGGTCGTTTAACTTTTTTTTTATTCATTTAAAAAGCGATCACCCAGATGCACACTTATTTCTCTCCTTACCAAGAGAAGTGATAGAATCATAGCGTATTGAGAAAACAGCTTGAAAATGTGCTAAATAAAAAAGATTGCTGAAAATATATCTAATCGCATATTTACTTTTGTTAGTCTAGATATACTACAAATTTAATTACATAACTGATTCAAACTAATTGACACAGCTACGCTTTATTTTATTTTATTTTTTTTAAATTGTTATTATTATGTCATGATTGTCACAGCGCCAGATGAAAAAGCTGTGAGAATAAAAGCCATCCACAATAGAGACATGCACATGAAAAGCACAGGTCGTGAATCTAACCGGTCAACATCGAGGTCAGTCCCACAAAGCAGACGACGCCGGAACGCAGTGCAGGACTACTACGTAGACGTGGTGGCGGTGGTTGACTACAAACGTTACTCCAAGTTCTTAACACAAGCTAACTACAATAACTATACGGCCATGCAGAATGTTTTAGAGTACTATGCTTTTGTGTTTAGTGCGGTGAGTTCCTCTTAGCAGTGGTTCTCAAATTGTCTAAATTAGATTGAGCGTGTGTCTGTAAATGTGAAATGTAATTGCAGTGGCGAAGCTAGGTTGGGGAGAGGAGGAGGAGAATTCGAAAATCAAATGAGTATTTTTTACATTAAATATTAAGCCAAATGCAGGTGCTTCCAAAGAGGTCAAGCCCCCCGCCCGGGCCCCCAAATTATGGAAATTTTCTAGCTACTCCCCTGTCTAATCGAATATATTGATATTGGTGCAGAATAAATGAGAGGTCGACAGAAAGTAGTTATGAGAAACAAGCGAGGTCTCAGTGTATGACATTCAAAATGAAAAGAAATGAAGTGTCTACAAAGTACAGATATCTTTTCAGTCAACACGACGAGAGAAAGTTGCAGTAGAATGTAATAGAAAATCTGTAGCCAGATACTAGTTTGAATAACAACTAAGTCTTTACAAACTTTTTATGAGGCACTAAATAAATGGGCAAAATATTTATTTAAAAACAAAGTAAAGCTCAGATGTTGGAATTGGCTCTTTTTAAAAATCATTTCTAAGTATACGTGTGTTCATTTCAAGGATTTCGTGTCATGTATTCTTCGTTACAAAGTCTTGCTTTA
This sequence comes from Biomphalaria straminea, assembly GCA_021533235.1. Lineage (NCBI taxonomy): Eukaryota > Metazoa > Mollusca > Gastropoda > Planorbidae > Biomphalaria > Biomphalaria straminea. The sequence continues at coordinate 10,348 of JADKLZ010071936.1, read as the reverse complement.
CGTATTGTGAAATGTGTACTATACCTTCTCCATGGCCTTAATCAGATAGTGTTTTTTTGTTGTTGGTACATTTTCCTAAATGAATTTAGCTTTAAGTAAAATCTATACTTCGTTCCAAAGTCTTGATTTAATGGTAGATCCACATATAATCTTATTACTGACTTTATGTTGCGTTTCTTTTTCCAGGTCGACATGCTGTATCAAGGCATCAAACATTCAGATTACACGATTCATGTTCTTCTGAGTAAAGTATACGTTCTTGAGGTATTTAGCTTTATTTCTTAAACAATTTGACCATTACAATATTAAATATTGCATTTCTTTGCAGTGTTTCTTAAACTTTTACCAAAAGCAGTTCATTATTAAGTTCCCCTCTCAGACTTAGCGATGTACAAAACAGATGATGTTTCTTTGCCCAACTGTTTACGAACAGGGTGTAGTGTGGCAAGCACAAGCATCCAACTGCATTGACTTTCTTTAACTCAATTCAGCCTTGGTACTCCGGCTCCTCAGTAGATGACAAAAAAAAGGTTGTTGGCGATGTGACAGATGTCTAGATCACTTTGAGTGTCGCTCAATGTCAAACACAACATTTATTCCATTTAATTTATCTCTTAAATTATTTCCATTTTTATAACATACAACCATACCATCAACCCCACCCCCTCCTGTCCCTCATTCTTTTCACCTAGATCTAAATCACTTGACCGCATAAAAAGTTGCCCCAATATTTTTTATCTCCCCTTAACAAGGTAAAGTCAAAGAGTCAATATCCACGAGTGGTAGCGCTGGACGGTTTCGAGAACACTACGACACAGTGTGTCGCCACTACTTAGAGGATGTAGAAACAAAAGACCACATTCTTTATGTCGCGTTCTGCAGGAAGGGAGATCAGGACAAAGATTTCAAAGAGAGAGATTTGGTTCTTGTGCGGCTTTTGGTCTGTCCTTGTACGGAAACAAGTCGACCTTAAAACTTACTGACCGCTTTTCTTTTCACACTCTCTAAGGGAGTTATCTCAGCATGGTTCTCTTCTAATGGGGTTTCTAATTCGGTTCCGCTGGTCTATGATGCCAGGGTTCGCTACTCTGCTTCAACCTGGCACTCGGGTGGAAAACGATCGCTAGAGGAAGGAATTCGGCAAAATGAGTAGCAACACAAAACTCTAGTGGGAGTGTCTAAGGGAATGCGAGAAATTCTTCATTGCACGGTGCGGAGTTATAAATATATATCACTTGCTTGAATTAGACCAGTTATGGCCAAAATACGGCCCGCAGGCCAGATCCGGACCTCGACGTCCTTCCATCCGGCCCGCCGAAACGTCGGCATAAAATATAGAAACCCCCCTCCACAACCCAAACAAAAATATGTTCAAAATGTATCTTTAGCTACGTTAGGGCCCTCACTTTTTCTAATGGATTACTGCCAAGGCATTTAACCATGAAAAGTTACTTTTTGTAGAGCATGATACCTTTGCTAGCGAACAAAATTGTTTTTATAAAGAAAGTGTGGCTTTAAAAAAAACGAACAAAATATAAACAGAAGTTGCGCCAATGTTGAAGTGTCAAGAGAAAATATTTCAATAAATTAATGTAAGTACTAGATCATCGGGTTTAAAATAAAATAGTTTCAGGTCGATTTCTTTAAGTTTTAGTACATTTTCCAGTATGTGGCCCGCGACACTAATGTTGGAAATTAAAATGGCCCGCAAATTGAATTAGATTGGGCATCACTGAATTAGACTGTACAATTTTTTTTTAAAGTAAGGCCTGAATATTTTTGAGCTTCATGACTTTAATTTGAGAGTTGTGATGTATGCATAATAAATTAGACCTCATAATTTAACATAACATTGAAGGATGTGGATGTGCTTATAAGAAAAACGATGTTGCATTTGTTAAGAGTTTAACATTTTCAAACTCAATTATGTAAAATACGCGATTCAACAATGAGAAATATTTCCATCCAACAAAACAACTTGTTTTAATCATAGAAGTAGTACAACCAAAAGCTTGAATAACAAACAAAACAAAAAACTACCCGAGCACTTTGACGTAAGAATAAGGATCATCAACATTACTGATTACTTACAAATGACTAATTACTGACCAATGACTTTACTAATTATTGATCAAATACTTTATTCATTACTCATTTACTTTACTTTACTCATTACCGACCAATTACTGACCAATGACTTTATTTATTACTGACCAATGACCTGATATCTAGCCTCTTTTTCCTTTTATAAAAATGTATAGTACCCACAATGTTTTTGTTTATGTTTTCTTTGACATGTTTCGGATTTTCCCTGTAATGTTCTCTATAATGTTCCCTCCAATGTTCTCTCAGATGTTCTGGAGATAATTACTTCCTAGCCCAAACTGTGGCGAGTTTCATTGTTATTCTATTCTCGATTTTTTTCTTCATTTCTTCATTATAGAGAGAAGTTAACATTTGTTGGTTCATTCTTCTATCTTGGGCCAGTATGTCTATCATTGCCATCATTTTTAATGTGTGCTGATGTTCATTGAAGACCCTTACAACTTGTTTGAATTATTTCTTTTCGAATAAATACCTAACATTAAAAGAGAAACTGATTTTTCCCCAGATGAACAATTCTTTTACTGACACGATCGCTAGCGATGATAAGGTGAACGGAAACACAGCGGCAGATAATCTAGAAGCATTTAACAGAGGCGCTGGGCGTGGCATCGTTGGCATTTATGATCATGTGATGATGTTCACTGGGTAACAACTTTCCTAGATTAATTAGTAGCTCCGCCCCGAGAAAAGAAAAAGCTGATATCATGATCTATATATTATTTCTCAAAGTAAATAGGTCAAACGTGCAACAACATGCAACAACAACAAGTAAATAGGGAAGATCCGATGGCGCACGCACCACGGTGTGCATGGACCCAATCCGCACCGCACTATTTCATTCACAAAATAGCATAGACATAAAGAAATCAATAGACCGGGAAAAGAAAGTAACTTCGTGAAAACACATGTATATATATATATCTACTATTGAATTACAAAAGATTTCAATAATTTCCGGAGATTTCCAGGACTTTTTCGTAGGTCTATATTTAATAACATTTCAGGAGATATCGCAGGGGCTCCTGGTAAATCAAGAGGCAGCGGGAAATCTGTTATATGTTATAAAATGGTTTAATTTAATAATTTATACATCTAAAATCTGTTCCTAGATCTAGATCTAGATCTAAAACTCGAATTCAACTCTAACAAGATTCTAGAACTTCTCTTCGCAAGTATAGTTTTATGCTTTAGCACATGAACATACTAATTATAGTCCATTTAATCAAATTAACATTCAAATTTGTTTTTCTAAAGCATTGTTACATGAGTGCAGCTATATTCTTAATATCGCGTAAATTAAGGTCAATTAGCCATTTTTTTTAATCTCCATTCATAGTATTTTTCATTCATGAATTCACGCATTTTTACTTATAACAAGCAAATGGGAAGATCCCATG
>JADKLZ010071932.1:2471-12564 GCA_021533235.1 Biomphalaria straminea | reverse complement strand
TTGAAATATACGGGATACCTACCCTGCCTAGAGTAACTGTCGGCCTAAACATTGAAATGCGTGTGATGTAAATATCTTCTTGTTGTTTTGAAGTAGCATCTGTAATATTAAAGTAGATTGCTTTTTTTTTAAATTAATGATTCTTGTTTTGTCAGGTAAAAGAAACCGTTTGATCTGATATTGGGTTCCGGAGAAATAAGGATAAATATACAGACAGAGTGTCAGAGTGAGCTGATATAAACATTGTAAAGAACGCCTAAAAATAGTTTTAAAAGTCTTCCGATTCAGTAAAAAGAGGTGGACGTTTTCACAAAGAATTATATATATATATATAAATATATATATATATATAAATATATATATATATATATATATATATATATATATATATTTGTTGTGACACGGTTACTATGTGTGGTCAACCGTGACACACGGTCAAGTGGGATACCGGGAGTTAAGGGACTTGCGGAAGTAGTGGGGGTTGTAAACAAGAGAGTTGCTGGGTATGATGATAACTGTACATATGTTCGATTGAATTAAATGTTATATTAATGAATAAAATTGGTCCTTCACAACTGGCGACCCTGACGAGATACGACGAAACACAAGTAAGTGAAAATGTCGATGTACCAAATATTTAGACAAGCGGGCAAGGAAAATGGCCTGCAAGGAGAAGAACTTGAAAAGTTCATTACACTAAAAATAACACAAGAGGAAGAAAGAGAAGAGAGGAGGCTAAATAGGGAAGAAACTAGAAAGAAAGAAGAAGATAGTAGAAAGAAGGAAATCTTACAACTAGAACTAGAACTTAAAGAAAAGAAAGACAAAGAACAACAAAATGAAAAAAAAGAACACTGACAAATACAAACAACTAGACAGAATGTCTCCATTCGACGAAAGCCAGAACGAGTGCATTGACTCATACCTACTGAGGTTTGAGGACATAGCAACAGCCTGCAACCTCCCTCAGTCAGAATGGGCAAGAAGCCTCATGGGGCGATTGAAAGGGAGAGCCATGAATATCTGCATACAAATGCGAGAAGAGGAAAGAAAAGACTACGTGGCCGTGAAAGAGGCTTTACTAAGACAATTTGGCTCCACAAGTTACGAATACAGAAGGAAATTGAAAGAGTCGACACCTCTAGCGAACGACGATCCACAAATATTCGTCACCAACATGTCAATTTACTTCGATCGATGGGTAGACCTGTCAAAAGTGGATCACAAATATGAAACCCTCAGAGAACACATCATAATGGACGCTGTGATGGAAGCTTACAATAACAATGTGAAAACATACGTAACGGAGCGAGAGCCAAAGTCCATCAGCAGCCTCATAGCACAACTAAGACAGTATAAGGCTGCACACCCAAGAGAAGTGTTAGGTAGAGAGAACCCAACCGCGGCATCCGCTTTTATGGTGAGCAACACCGTTAGAATGCGGACACCAAGCCCTCTATATAGAAGAGAGAACGCTAACCGAAGCCCAACATATACGGAAAGAAGAGAGAAAGATAAGGAAATGAGCCCAACCTATAGTTATCAAAGCCCAACATATACGGAAAGAAGAGAGAAATATGGAGAAAGGAGCCCAACATATAGCTATAAGGAACAAGAATACAGACGAAATCAGCAAAGAGTTCGTTTCCAATGTGAAATATGTGGTAGAACAAACCACACTACAGAGACTTGCTTCTACAACCGACGCAATAAAGTTGGGAACAACAGACCAAGAGACCGAGCTTTTGCTGCCAAACACGCTGATAAACTGCAGGTATACCCAGGCTTCGTGGGAGAACAGATGACCAACGTACTGTACAATACAGGAGCAACCGCAATTCTAGTCGCAAAAGAATATGTCAACTCACAACAGTACACAGGAAGAAGACAAGACTGTGTTAGTTACACTGGCCAAGTAACTACACACCTGGTAGCACATATCAACATACACACACCGTTCATCAGTGGTTGGCATGAGGCCTTAGTAATAGATAATAAGCCTGACAACATTGGTCTTATCATTGGCTGTATCGAAGGCTCTAAACCTTGCACAGTAGAAGAATTGAATAAATGGAAAGAAAAATACACACAGAAATGTTCAATGGTTACTACAAGAGCTCAGAAGAAAGCAGAAGAAGTGCTAAATACAAACGATAATATACAAGTTCCTTATAACGATGAAAAGGAAAATACAGAAACAGAAAATAGCGATATGAGAAGCCATAATCCAGTAAACGAACCGAATGAAATCTCAACAGAAAATCAAGACCCACTACAGATTAAAGCAGAACAATTTGTCAGTGAACAGAAAAGTGATCCAGATCTAATAAAACTCATAGATAGTGAGGTTGCACCAAGACGAGGGTTAATCAAGATAGGTGAAGATGGTGTCTATGTAAGAGAAATTCATCTGAAAGCAGGCAAGACACAACAATTGCTAATTCCAAAGAAATATAGAGAAACAATATTGAAGCTTGCACATGACACCCCGTTTGCCGGACACATGGGAATAAAGAGAACATTGAATAGAATCTTGAATGAATTTTTTTGGCCTAAAATTACGCAAGAAGTAAAGGCCTATATAAAATCTTGCCATATTTGCCAAATACATGGAGCAAAAGGAACTTATATGCAAGCCCCAATACAGACAACAGACTTAAGTGAAATGCCATTTGAAAAGATAGCTGTAGATATTATTGGACCAATGCCAGTAATATCCGGAAGAGGCCATCGCTACATATTGACTGTTGTAGATATGTGCACACGGTTCCCAGAAGCAATACCATTGAAAAGAATTTCTTCTGAAGATGTGGGAGACGCACTAACAGCAATATTTGCAAGAACAGGTTACCCTCGGATAATACTGAGCGATCAAGGCACCCAGTTCAAATCGAATGAATTCGCACAGTTTTGCAAAACTCTGAATATTAAACAACAATTTGCGGCCCGTTTCCATCCCCAAACAAATGGAATGTGCGAACGTTGGAACTCAACTCTGAAAACAATGCTGAACAAAGTAGCACAAGACAACCCAACAGATTGGGACAAGCTGATCAATCCCATACTGTTCGCCTACAGAGAAGTACCACACTCAACAACGGGCTTCTCACCATTCGAGATGCTCTATGGCTCACCTGTTAGAGGACCCATGTCACTATACAGAGACTTTCTAGTAAATAGAAACATAGAACATGACGTACTGACAGGATACGATCTTGTCATCAAAACAAGACAAAATATAATTGAAGCATGCGAAACTGTTCAAAAGCAAGCAAATAAAGAGAAACCAGAACTATTGAGAAAGCTAAATCAGGGACGAAAGTTGAGAACACTACAAGTTGGTGATAATGTCATGGTTCTGCTGCCTGACAAAAACAACCAGTTATTTATAAAATGGCAGGGCCCATTCCAAGTCACAAAGGTGATTTCGAAGGTCGACTACAGCATAAACATCAGAGGCCGAGACAAAGTGTTTCACATAAATATGCTGAAGCTATACATGCCCAGACCATTTACTCTTACAACGAACAATAAGAAAGACACGCAAGACAGTCAGAGAGTCATGATGGTAGAAACAATAGAGGAAACAGACGAATTACCATGCCCAGTCATTGAAAGCAGTGAATCTGTGAAAAACATCGACACATCACACCTCCAGGATCCAGTTAAACAAGATATCGATAAACTGCTAGCTCAATGGGCGCCAATGTTCACAGATCAACCAGGTAGAACAACCGCCATAAAACACACTATCCAACTAACTGATACAAAGCCCACAAGAGCCAAATCATACCCAGTTTCCTTACACCATGAAGAGATACTGAAAAGAGAAATAGAAATGCTGTTACAAATGGGAATAATTGATACATCTACATCCCCATATTCAGCTCCAGCAGTCCTAGTAAAACAAAAGGAAACGACTGGAAAGATGCGCCTGTGTGTAGACTACCGGAAACTCAACGCCATTACCGTAAAAGACACATACCCAATGCCTAATGTCGAGAACATTATGCCTAAACTTAGAGGGGCAAAATATTTCACTACTCTGGACTTAGCCAGAGGTTACTGGCAAATTCCACTGGAGGAAGATGCTAAGCCACTAACAGCATTCACTACTCCATTTGGTTGTTACCAGTGGAATTACATGAGTTTCGGGCTTAGTAATGCACCTGCGACCTTCAACAGGATGATGGCAAAATTACTAGGGAAAAGACCAGATGTCATTTTCTATCTTGACGACATATGTGTCTTCCACAACACATTAGAACAACACATTGTTGGTCTGCAACAAGTGTTCCAGATACTACAGGATAACGGGCTGACGATAAAACCTAGTAAGGTTAAAATTGCCAGAACAGACATTGAATTTCTGGGGCACAGAATACAGCAAAATACTATCAGACCACTACAAGACAACATAAGCAAGATACTTAATTTAACAATACCTACCACCAAGGGACAAGTCCGAAGCATCCTTGGGTTATGTAATTACTATAGACGGTTCCTGGCTAATTTCACATGTATTACACAACCTCTAATTGAACTGACAAAAAAAGGCATGCCAAACAAGATCACATGGAGCTCCAGACTACAGGAATGCCTAGAAAGCATTAAAAGGGCCTTCTCAGACGACATAGTACTCCAGCTTCCAGACATCAGAAACCCTTTCTACTTGGCAACAGATGCGTCCTCCACAGCAGTGGGAGGCACTTTAATGCAGAAGTCTGACACAACGCTACGACCTGTCTACTACATTAGCAGAAAGCTGAACCCAGCAGAACAAAAATACTCAACAATAGAGCGTGAAGCTCTAGCCATTGTGTTCTGTATAACGAAACTATCCCGTTACCTGCTCGGGAAATCATTCATCTTACTAACAGATCACGCCCCACTAGCTTATATCAATACAAATAAACTAGACAACCAGAGGATTACTAGATGGGCTTTAAAACTTCAAGACTTCAGCTTTACAGTTCAAGCCATTCCGGGACAAACCAACGTGATAGCGGACGTGTTGACAAGATGTGTCTAGGGACTGCTGGACTAATGTTCATTCATTAATCAGCTAATCAGGAAATAATTAATACATTGTATGATAACTTTAAATTTTGTATCTTCAAGACTGAAGTAAGAATACGCTTCTGAAATCACTTTTTTATTTCAATCAGATATGTGAAATTTGGACTATAATATAGCAATTCTTTTCTTTGTTGTGGAATTGATTGTAGTCGTAGATGTCGAATTACGAATTGGTATGTAAGAAACACAAGTAAACAATTCCCTTAATTTGGAAGATGTATTTGATGTAACAAAGTATTAGCTAATTGGGTAATTTTTTAACCTTCCAATGTTCCATTTAAAAGATTATCGTTACAAAAAAAAAAATATTAAAAGTGTGGATTTTGTTATACAAGTTTAAAAATAGAACAAGACATATGCAGAGTTTATATTTCTGAGATAATTCATTAGAGATATTCCTTCAATAACATATTATTGTAGAGTTATTAGTCGTCATAGACATTATCAGTTTTCTCATAAAGAAGATGCCATTGTATTACATGCCATTATTTTTACTTGTCGATGTAAAACATTATTAATGTACACTCAAACTATTGGGTTCATGAAATTTTGATACGATCAAAATTTTTCTCTGCCCTGGGAGGACTGTTGTGACACGGTTACTATGTGTGGTCAACCGTGACACACGGTCAAGTGGGATACCGGGAGTTAAGGGACTTGCGGAAGTAGTGGGGGTTGTAAACAAGAGAGTTGCTGGGTATGATGATAACTGTACATATGTTCGATTGAATTAAATGTTATATTAATGAATAAACTTGGTTCTTCACAATATATATAATAAAAACCAGACAGACATGTTAATCAAAGGACAGCCGTTTATTACACAAGTAAAACTCGATCTATCTTTATCGTTTGAGATTGGTAGTGCTTTAATTTCATTGCTGTCCAACTTATCGTAAGGAAATCACTTTCTCGCATACATAAAAAAGTGGTGCTTCGCAACCGGCGTCTGCCAGTAAGGTATCTTCTTTCCAGTAATGAATGCAGTCCTGGACTCCGCCATAATTATTTGGTTGGGCTACAAAAAAAAAAGCAATGCCAAATTATGTTCATAAAATCTAAATACAAGTAATCTACCAACAAGAGCTAAATAAAAATTAGAGAGTCTAAAAATGAGAGAGAGAAAAGAGAGAGAGAGAGCGGAAGAGAAAAAGAAAGAGCGTTAGAAATAAAGAAGTAGAAAAAGATAAAACTATTTGAATTAGAAAGAGAACATGAAAAAGAGAGTAAGAGAAATAGAGAAAGTGAGATAAATGAGATAAATTGAATGAAAAAGAGATAGAAAAATAGAACAAGAGTTAGAGAAAGAGAAAGATAGAATAATAGAAAAAAGAGAGAAATAGAAAAGAAAGAAAGAGGAGAAGGGGTTAAAAATGAGATTAATTTAAAGAGAGACATAGACCGTGATGATAAAGTCATGTATTCAGCGTAATGAAAGTTAAAACTTAGATTTGCTGGTTAGAAGTAAAATAATTTGAAATTTCTTTAGAATAGGGCTTTAATACTATATGAAAAAAAGAATATTAAACACATTAAAAATAAAACCTTTTAATAACTTACCTCTCTCCTCTAAAAAAGTATTTAAAATATTTCTAATTTTTAGATTTCTATGATCTTTTTATTAAAATAAAAACCGTTACAGGAAGTATTTAAATATTTAGTTCACTTAAATGTATGATATGATTATCCTTATCCTTACATCCTTGAAAATACGTAGGTCTTTACTCGGAAGGGTAAAGAATGGTCCCGTCATGCCAGACATAAGTTCCCTCAGTTACTAGATCATCTAGGCCAATCCATATGTCTCTGTTCAAAGCTGCTCCCTTTCTTCTTAATAAATTCATTTTGACATCACCTTTAAAGACTCCAAGCATCGCTCGTCGAGCTATCATATAAAAAAATGAAAAAAAAAATAGCAACCAGGAACAGAAAACAATAATACTTAAATAAAAAACAACAACTAAAATCTAAATAAAAGAACCATATCTTCTGCCATTTACTGAAAAAATGTTAGTAGTCCAAAGAGAGTAAGTTCCCCTTTTCAGATCTATGAGGCAGACGATGTAAAGATGATCTGTTTCTGTGGCCCACGGTTAACAAGGGAATCACTTTTTCTGCAGAATGACCAACCGCCTTTATTTTTCCCAAAGTAATGTCAGATACACATTAGAGCTGGGTGGACTCAGATGTGGCCTGAAGATCCCAAAATTTAAAGAAATAAAATCACCAGGATTCGAAACTAAAACCCGTTGGTTCTGAAGACAATCGTTTTACTACTCAGCCAGCGTACCTTCTACGTCATAGAAATAAACATTTAAAAATAATCATAGGATAATTTTACAAATTGTATTAGGAATTATAGTTAGAATGTTTTGTTTGCTGCAATGCAAAAATTGTAAGACAATGATTTACGTTATTATTATTAAACAGGAGGTTCTTGGTTAGAATTGCAGTGAAGACTAGGATTTTTAATTTCGGGATCTCTAAGTCCACCCAGCTCTAATAGGCACCTGACATTTGTTGGGGAAAAGTAAAAGCGGTTGGTCGTTGTGCTGGCCACATGACACCCTCCTAAACCGTAGGCCACAGAAACAGTGAATGAGTTGTGAAGTGTTTTGTAATTATAGCCCACCAACCGAGGGACACATAGACTAGAGAGCTATTGAAATATAGTGTCAGAAAGCTGTAACATATTACTAACAGATTGTTGTGTACGTAACTTCAACTCATTATTCATTTTAGCTTATTATAAATTTTGCTTGCTGTTTGCATATTGATATTTTAAGATATCTTAAGTTTTTCCTGCAAAACGACTGAAAAGTAAAGATATAATTAAAACAAAAACAATATTGACTCTTGTCATATTTTACGATATCTAAAATATTTTTTTCAAAATGACTGAAATATATTTTATCTGCGCTATTTTGTCGGCGCTCTTTTGTCGGCGCTATTTTGTTAGCGATTTTTGTCGGCGCTATTTTCTCCGCGCTATTTTGACTGAGTACCAAAACAAAGTAATTTCCTGTTAGTTTCCATTGAGATAATGTTTCAAAAATCCTAGATCGAAATAATAATGTCTGTTGATTTTAATTATTTTATATACATTTAAATAGATTGATTACCTAGATCATTCTAGATTATGTATCTAAAATTTGCAGAATAATAATTATGAGCTGAGAGCAGTGGCGTCACTAGGCAGGTGCGGGGGGTGCGGTCCAATAGGTGATGACACCCAAGTGTAAAAAGGCACTTTAAATTTTTTTTTTTAAATACCAACTTTAAAATGTGACAGAAGCAAAATCATAAAGCTTAAAAATTGTTGAATAAAATTATTCTAAATGGGAAAACATCAATAGCAAGATTTTCTTCTCAGATAAATAGTGGACATGTCCACAACGAGAAACTCGAGAGAAGACTGAAGAACATTTATCAGGCTTTCAAATTAGGAACATTTTGGGAGCAGGACTTTAGCTTCAAAAAATTGACAAGGACGTCATTGCTATGATTGACGTATAGATGAGAAAACAGAGGAACATCTTGTATTATAGATTGCTTACTATCGCATTGTTTCCAGCAAAGAAAAAGTTGGTATATGGTGGCGAACTGAAGAAGACTTTTCATTGAAAAATGAATTTTTTTTCTTGGGATTGTGGAAATATTATCCAACTCAGCGATGAAAAAAAAAGTTACTTTCCAAGCTTGTACCAAAAATATATATAAATGTTTTAGCAAACCACTTAATCAGAGATGAGAGACATAAAAGCTGCAAAGTACTCTGGTATCTTGTATTACAGCACACCTAACAGATCTCTGAAGTTGTAAGATATATTAACAGTAGCAATGGTAATGTTGAAATTACAGAAATGTAGGATATTCCTCTTAATGTGGGTCAAATCTGGTGTATCAGTTCTGATAATTTAAAACGACTGAAAAGAGATGGGCTTAACGTATCGATATGATGAGCTCAGGGACATGGTAATGCAGCTACAATGTCAAGGATTCACGAAGAAGTGCAGGCAGTAATAAATGAAGAACAGAAAAGAGACTTGAATGGATGTGTACACCGTTTACTTAAGCTATGTGGTCCAAATTCTTAATCGGAAAATATTTCCTAATTATACTTTCTTGGTTCTCTAGAAAATGGGTTTTCTTTCTTTGCCGCTAATACTAATAGATAGAATAATATAATTAATGATAGCGTGCCATATGAACAACTCGCTGTTGTGCTCATCGTGTTGCTGTTAGACCCATGAAAGAACGATTTTATGAAAGTGTGACGGCGAAAATCTTTGCCGTCTCTCTGAAAATACAAACACTAAAGGCGCAGCACAAATATGATTGCCAGCTGTCTGTGAATACATGCATAACTTTCATTGCTTGACTTTCTTATTGGCAGATGTACCCAAAAAAGTAAACTAAACACAAAAGTACCTTCTAATAAAAGTGTTAATTATTTTCAAAGTGGTGGCTAAGCTTGAGCACTTAAACATTTACTCTACGAAATATGTGAAAAGTTAGCTCAAAATGTTATTAAGATAACTTTTCTCAAATCAAACTAGCATATTAATGCAAAACAAAAATACGTTTTAACAATATGAAAAAATCAGGAAAATATTCTTAAGATTTACTATTCAAATAGAGAGCAAGAAGTTAATACTGAGGGCATCAATCTCTTTTATATTGGGCCTGACTGCAAGATATGTGAACAGAAATACTAAAACTAGAATGCAGCAAAGTTTTGAAAGACGACAACGAATCTCTACCAGCCTTTGAATTAAACCTTTAACTTTTTCTTGTTAAATGCATGTTTACAAGGCGTCATGTGAAAAGAGGCTTTGCAAAACTAAATTGAACTAACAACGTTCTCGCATTAATACATCAACTAACAAAATTCTCTCATTAAAACATTAACTAATAACGTTCTCTCATTAAAACATCAACTAACAGCGTGGTCTCATTAAAACATCAACTAACAACGTTGTCTTATTAAACCATCAACTAACAACCTTCTCTT
>JADKLZ010071915.1:0-14883 GCA_021533235.1 Biomphalaria straminea | reverse complement strand
GGCTTTAAAAAAAGCAAAATATAAAAAAAAAAAACTTGAAAACTGAGCTTATAAAAGTGAAAGAACCACTCTGCAATATAACTTGATATTGTAAGACTTATATCCATTTTCTACAAAATAAATTTATTATTTACGGCTAATTTTGTAGTAATTGTTTCAACTTGATCCGAGAATGGAAAATGGGATAAATAACGTAACCGAGTTTTTATCCACACAGACAGAGTTAGTTCATTAACGCTTTGTAATATGGCCTTTACTCAAGCCTAGACAGCTTAGAACATGGACTCTCAGCCTGTGGTTCGCGATTCTTTGGGGGGGGTCGAAAAAAAAAAAGGGCTTATGTGCCATGTGTTTGGAAAGTGTTGTTTGTCGGACATCATCAGTAAAATGTCATTATGAGTCCAATCACAGCTGGCTTTTAGGCAAAAGAGAGGATGAGCAAAAAGAACATATATCGCGTGAGTTAAAAAAAAAAGCGATTTCACAATCCAGTTCTTTTGTAAACTTTGTTAAAAGTTCTTCTAACTTAGTGGCTGCAAGTTTTGATTTTTCAAAAATTATAGCTAAGCATGGAAAACCTATAAGTGGCAGTTTTTATATCAAGGAAGCAATGTTAGAATGTGGGTCTCATTTGTTTGAAGACTTTCAAAACAAAGATAAAGTCATTCAGAGAATAAAGGATTTGCCAGTAAGCCGAGACAAGGTTAAAGCGAGAGTTATGAAATTGCACGTTAATATTCAAGAACAAGTAACGAAGGATATTAATGCATGTCAAGTATTCTATTTGCCTTGATGAAAGTACTGATGTGACATCGTCCGCTAGACTGACCATCATTACCAAATTAGCAAAGGAAATGAAATACACGAAGAACTAATAAAATTAGCAACTTTACCAACGTCAACAATAGGTGAAGATATATGTCAAACTGTTGTGACTGAACTCAGAAATGCAGGTGTAGATAGAAAAAAAAAATGTTTCTGTTACAACTGATGGTGCTCCAAGTATGACTGGAAAAGATGCAGGTTTCGTTACTTCGTTTACAGGACATGTAGGACACCCACTAGATCTAATAACTTTTCACTGCATTGTGCACCAACAAACCCTATGTTCAAAAAACGGCTTAAAAAAACTTGAGGATATTATGCAATCTGTAACAAAGAAAAACGTAAACTTCATTACTGCCCCTGCTTTGAATAAGAGAAAATTTGAACATCTGCTAAATGAAGTTCAGTCCAGTTACTCTGGCTTATTAATGTACAACAATGTACGTTGGCTAAGCTGAGGTCACGTTCTGGAACGGTTTGTGGAATGCCTTGATGAAATTCGAATCTTTATGGATGATAACAAACAAAATTGCTCAGCATTGACAAATGTTGATTGGCTTATCAGACTAATGTTTTTAACCGATTTTTTCATCCCATTTAAATGAACTTAATACGAAGTTGCAAGGTTTCGGAAAATCTTTCAATCAGGCATTTGACATCTTGACAGCATTTGAGAAAAAGTTGAAGATTTACAAACGTGACATAGAGAAGGAAGAAATAAAATATTTTAACAAACTGAAGAAATTTTATGATGATTTAAAAGTTCATGATACCGCCGGTAAAGATTATCAGAAAAGATTGTTTTTAGAGATAATTGACACAACTGCTGAACAATTTTCACTGCGTTTTGAACAATTTTCACTGCGTTTTGAACAATTTCGAAAATTCGAGTACACCTCCAAATTTATAAAATATCCAGATACAGTAGATTTTGAAACTCTGGATTTGACCATGTTTCCTTGGATGGGATTACAGGACTTTGAAATGCAACTTGTTGAGTTTCTGTCCAGCGCAATTTGAAGACAGAAATGTATTGACTTACGAATACGACTTGAATTAATTGAACTTGAACGGTTAAATGGATCATTATAACCTCAGATATTAGCTGAAAATGAGATTCTTCAAGTTTGGAATGACCTGCCTAGAACTTTCAATTTTCTGATAAAAGTAGCAACATCCATTCTGTCAATTTTATTGTCTACTTGCTCATGCGAATCTTTATTTTCTACAATGAATTCTATTAAATCAAATGCCAGAAGTTGCTTAACCGATGAACTAAGTGCGGCGTGTGTAACTTTGAAGAATACACGGTATACACCAGATATCAAACTGTTATCGTCTACCACACAACAGCAGAAGTCGCACTGATTGACCTGCTCTAAGTCTTCAAATCTGTAGGTCAGGATAATAAAATTGAATAAACAAGTAATATTTTTACTAAGCTGTTTTTATACATGCAGTTGACTTACTGGCTGTAGCACTTCTTTTCTATAGCGGCGTCACTAGTAGACGTACGGGGCACGAAACAATCTTCATTGTTTTTAAATTGACATTAATTGGCACTCGGTATGAAAAAGGTTCGCCAGCCCTGGTCTAGATATACTAATTATGTGAGGACACCAAGCCAGATTTAATTAGCTCAAAGAAACAATTCTAGAAAACTCTCCAACTACTCACTTCTGCCGTGGAGTAGCAACCATGGCGCGATATGGTTCATTGCACCACGGTACACGACCACTTAAAAGCCCAGACGGGCTTCTTGCAACAACAAAAAATTTTACGTCGACGATGAGAATGTAATCCTTGTATTATTTTCCTGTCTTTTGATGGGTCCCATAGTTATGTAATATGTCTTTGCAATCAAATAACTTTTATTACAAAAAAAAAATTAACTACACTAATTAATTATGGATTAATTATACTTTATATTTCACTTTAATTCTTTATAATTTAACTTTTTTGTTAAATGTGTGAACTTACAAATAAAAATTACATAGATATAAAAAAATATATAAAAGAAGCCCACAAAAGAGGCAGGAAGGCCCAAAAAAAGAGGCATTTAAAGCCCAAAAAAAGAGGCAAAGAAAAGAGGCCTAAGACCCAGGGATTCCTATGATGACAAAGCTAAAATTGAATAGCGTAAATTCTGAGGTTTTCTTTAAAAATAATAATATTAATGTGCGTTGATATCTCCAATTAGTGAATTCCACTAGGAATTCCATCTTGTAGGCTGGTAAAAACATCAACAAAAACATTTACAATATTTCGAACCTTTGGGCTTGCATAGGAAATAAAGACAGTTCCTTTCGAAAGAATCAATATCAAGGACTTCGTGTTTGAAGATGTGTCTACAACTGAGGACAATTGACAACCTAATGATCGTCAAGTTTTAACAATTTCTGAACACTGTTAACCTTAATTGTTGTGAAAACAAGTACCTTACGTTTTTGTCTTGTGTGTTTTGGCAATATAATCTCTTCTACTGAATAAACAATCGTCATTTACATTAATGTCGCATAACAAAGGCTACTCCCATATTAAACAATGACCATTCGAGACTCGAGATTACAATTGACAGTTATCCAATTCTTCGCTCGAAAGTAGTATTAGCGGTCCAATTCCTGAAAAAGGGAAAATCAGGCGGAGTTGAGAACATTACTTGTAAACTTATACTATGGGCTTTGGACAATTTTAAATAGGTTCTTATACTAGTGACGAACAGTGCACATTCAGAATATTGGAATATTGAGCGATTTGAGTGGAAATCCTTATAAGTTAATGATTGACCTATGCCATTGACTTTTCAAAAGACATGAAATTTGAGCACATCGTTCCTATTTAGCCTATGAGAAGAGTGTAGTTTATGTATTGTCTGTTGTATATCTGTCTTATGTCTGTCGTATGTCAGTCTTATGTCTGTCATATGTCTGTCGTATGTCTGTGTTATGTCTGTCGTATGTCTGTCTTATGTCTGTCATATGTCTGTCGTATGTCTGTGTTATGTCTGTCGTATGTCTGTCTTATGTCTGTCGTATGTCTGTCTTATGTCTGTCGTATGTCTGTCTTATGTCTGTCGTATGTCTGTCTTATGTCTGTCGTATGTCTGTCGTATGTCAGTCTTATGTCTGTCTTATGTCTGTCGTATGTCTGTCGTTTGTCTGTCGTATGTCTGTCTTATGTCTGTCGTATGTCTGTCGTATGTCTGTCTTATGTCTGTCTTATGTCTGTCGTATGTGTTGTTTTCTTGAAAATGTACTGTCACGTTAGAAACGATATAGGTTTTCAATTCATCACACAACCTATCAGAGGGGATCCATGTCGTAGTCCTGAACCGTGACCCGTGGGTACCCTGATACGTCACTTAGGACCGAAATAAACAAGTTTGGAGCTGCTGGTGATTCTCAGCAGATTGTATCGATTTGTAGAGAATGTTCTAGGCCCTCTTGTTTGTTTGTTGTTTTTTTTTTTTTTGGAAGGGGGAATATTGGCAATGATATTGAGTGCGTAGATTAAGGACAGTGCTTCACATGACTACGCAAACCTTGTTGCGACCTACATACTTTGCAGTATCTTAGACAGACAAAGCCATTTGCTCTCTAGCGGTCTATTTAAATTTTATTTCTGTCTGCTGCGCCTGTCTTAAACAAGAGCCTTTTTTTTTAGGGTAGGGGGGCTCATAATTTGTGTCCCGCAGTCTAAACCTATTCCACCATACTCTTTAGTTTGAGGCTTAATGTCATCAGGGCTCGCCTAGACCTTCTTTCAGGCAACAGTGCCATGGAAAAAAAAAGAAGAGAAAGACATTGAAAGCGATGGGAAGACTGCATAAAAGAATGGATAGGTCTGCCTTTGAATGAAATTCTATTCATGACAAAAGACAGAGATGAATGAAGAAAGTCAGTCAACAGATCTTGCATGGTGCCCCAACGGTTCAACAAACTAAGGCACTAAGGATGAATGAAGGGGAAGTAGTTCTAAATTTAATACAGTTGTTGGTCTCCTAGAGCACTTAATTCCTTCCAACATTCATTCAAAGAATGGTGGGGGGGAAAGCATAATAATACTTTTTTTTTGTTCTTGTAATGAGGATTTAACTTCATTGCACACATCATTGCACATATTAAATATCTGCCAGATATGCAATCTCTAACAACCATAAAAGATGTATACCTCATTTATAAAACCTCATCAAATTTCGCTACACAATTGTGAGTCTTTACAAAGGTACACAATTCTGCCCAAAGTTTAACAAATTGTAATAGAGCTGTTCTTTGAGATAGTTTCATCCTTACCATGCCTAATAAAAGTTGAGTGACATCGGAAGATAGCAATTTCAAACGTTTAGTTTCATGTACCACAGTACTATCATACTACTATGACTGATGTTAGCTGGTTACTAGTGACATTAGAAAACGGAGTCCATATCTGAGCTGTCTTACTGCTTTACCCAAACAGAAGTTCATACATATCCCGAAAGTCCGGAAAAAATCCGGAACTTTCCTTACGATGGTCCCGAGTTGGAATTCTTCATGAAGCAGCTCCTAATGTATCTAGACCAAATAGCGAAGTACCAATTAGCATCGTACCATTAGCAGATTAGTAGACTAGTGATATAAAAATAATCCAGCTAGCACAGGGACTTCAACAATCTTACTAAATTATCTTAAACAAAAGACTAGATCGAAACATTATTTGAAACTTGCACACAGTAAACATTTCACGAGTTGTATTTTTAATCAAAAGGGAAGCTATAATTAATATCAATTTTGACCATTTTGTTTGTTTTGAGAAAGTCACTCCCCCCCCCAGACACCTCTCTCTGTCTCTGTCTCTCTCTCTCTCTTTCTCTAAGTGCAGTTCACTTTTCTTCAGTCTTGTTTACCTAAGAGAGCGATAGAGCGGTATACTGAATCGTTGCGTTTTTTTTTCACTACATAGCAATTAGTATTTCTGATGTGTTTGAACCGCCTGGGCAGACAATTAATAGTTCATGTTTTAATATTTACCTTAGCTAAGTCAACACAAAATAACACAAATAGTAAATGAAAGTATAGCGTGACCTCAAAGAAAAAATTATAATTAGTTGAGATAATTAATTCAAGATGGAAGCAACATTGTGAGGTGTGCATTGTTTGATCTTCGTTAAAAGTCCAATGAATAGGTCATAACCGGTTATGGCAACAATTATTTTAGATTACTTCTTAAGAAATGTAGGCTAATTAATAATTGCAAAGGGAATATTAAATGGTCAATAAGTTAAGTTTTGATTCAGTTCCTTAAAAAAACCCAACGCTTTCAGAACAATAACATTGAAGAGAGTATATAATGGTTAATAAGCAGTTTTAGTTGTACGAGATTGCTCTTAGTTCAATGATAAAACAGAATCAAAGTTCAAATTGTATATTGAAAGGAAGGAAAACAAAAAAAAAAAAAGATATCTTGTATTTAGGAGGCAGTGAGAGAATGATCTCTGTCATCATTTCCAGATCTAGATTCGCTTTTCTGTAAAGTTATTGTTTGGAGTTGGCAAAGAACGTGTGTTGCTCATTTTGGACTAAGTTACTAATGCATCACAGTTAAGTCCATTTCCTTCTCAATATAGAGACCTCAAAATAAAAATAAGTAACACTATATTAAAACTTAAACCATGTCTACAAGTGTCAATGTCTCTACCTTTAGAAGTTACTTCCCACCCGAATCTCTTGAAATTCTCACACTTGTAGATTTTGTCGTTATCTACACCATAATCTCTGTCATCGGAGTCATCGCCAACTTCATCAACATCATAGTTTTCGTCAAAATGGGACCGAAGGATTCGGTCAACATTAGCCTCCTGGGTCTTTCCATCTCTGACTTCTTCTTCCTACTGCTGACGTTTCTTTTAAGTATTTCGTATTATCCTTTCTGGAAAGACACTGACCTGAATTTCAGCGTCTATGATTTAAAGGTGCTAACGGTCGCCTGGCCTCAATTTTATTTCAGAAGAGTTAGCAATTGGATTACGGCCTTCATCATGCTGGACAGATGTATCTGTATAGCGCTTCCTCTAAAGGTCAAGGACATTATAACTCCGAGGCGTACCAAATCGATATTGGTTTTAATCTTTGGTATCATGGCGCTGACCGTGTCACCGCCGTATTTCTCCGCCAGTTACCAGACTTGCTGGAACAGCAAGACAAACAGGACGACGATAGTTCTAGTGTATCGAGACAACAGCTCAGAGATGGAAGCCATTTCCTCGGCCGTTTCTGTCGTTTTCACGATCGTCACTTTTATCTGGGCAGCCGTCTGTACCTGCATCCTTGTGGTCAGCTTGAGAACTAAAGGAAAATTGCGCAAAGAAATGACTGGGTATAACAAACTGGACCACGTGTCCACGAGAGACCGGAAGATCATCAAGATGGTCACCCTAATGTCCATCATTTTTATCGTTTCGTTTACCCCTGACGTTGTCATCCTGCTTTTCATGACTGTAGATTATCGCGTGTCATCCTTTGGTCAGTACTTTGACCTTTTCTTAGTTCTGAATGGAGTCAGTGAACCAATGATTGCCATCACGGCTTCAGTCAATATCTTTGTGTATTACTCTATGAGTTCAAAGTACCGTGAGATCTGTGAGAGATATTTCAAGGTACGCAAATTGTGTTGTAAAAAATAATTAAGTTATTTTATGCAATCCACAATGTAATTTATTGTTTTTATAGAAATAGACTTATTCTTCTGTAAACTTTACTAAATTACTAAAGTTTTAATTATATCAAAACCTTTTTTCAACGTATTTTTATATATAGTTGTAATTTTCGGCATGGGCATAGTTGATAAATAACTTGCTGTACGATGGCTTCGCTGTGCGGTGTACTTATCCCGTGGGGGGGGGGGAACTGTGCATTCATTGGCTCAAAAATCTTGGCGAGTGGATGTTGTTCTCGAAAACGGCTCTAACTTGTTCAAACACAGCTGGTTTTTCTAGCTCAACATGAGCTGTGATACTCAACAAACCTAAAAATGTAAGAAATGGATTGTTTCCCTTTCAAATGAGATGCGTAAACAACCAATAGAGCTTAGTGTCTCTAGACAAGACAGCTAGCGCAAGAGGCGCGGTCTATTACGTTACGTTCAATGGAATGTCTCAGTCATTTCTGTCGAGTAATTGGATCAATCTCTAATCGAATGAAATCATGTGCATGAATGGACGTAGAAGTTGAAAAGGAATAACTGAAAGATTTTCGTGATTTGTTGCTGACTTTGATTATTCTAAATTAGTTTATCTAATTAAAGTGATCCGAGTATAAAATAGTTTTCCTTCTCTTGTATTCCTGATTTTTATTCAAGAAAGTTGTACAACTAAATGTAATCAGGCTTGACCAATCGGACTATAAGCAGTAGCACACAACTTCTTTCAGATGATGACATGTTCCACCAGTAGTTATATTAAATGCACTTATAACTTAAGAAATGTCACTCACTTCTCGGACTGGTGCAGATTTGAAAAAGACAATATGGCACTCACAGAGCCAACAACGCTATCTGGAAAGAAATCGACTATCGTTTCTGCATTACCGTAACTCAAGCTCCGAACTTATTTTGGAACAGCAGTTTCTATGAAAACGGTTATGATGGGAGTAAAGATTGAAGACATGTTCTCTCATTTTAGGTTGCGACTGCATCTTTTTATTAAACTTTGTGACCAGGTCATATAGTAGATTTGTGTGTACATTAACGCTGAATTCAAACCTCGAAACCTACAATAACTTTACCACCCTCTCTCTATTTTATGTTTTAAAATTTTCTTTGTATTCTATATGTAGATCCTCTCCTGTTGTTGCTGTTTTTTAAGAAGGAACACAACAGCGAAAATGTACGAAAATATAAATCCATGTAGTTGTATAAAATCATTTCAACTTTTAAAATTATTTACAGGTATTTTTCATTTCTAAAATAGTCTTCTTTCATGTGAATGTTGGTGTCATCTATTAGTCTTTTATTTATTTTTTTACATATTGGTTTATAAGAATTTTTTTTAAGTAATTGTATAATAGTAATTAATATATAACTAATGACATATTAGGACCATAAGTAAAAGTAATACTAATAACATCAACATTTAAAGGAGTACCGTACACGTACAGTAGTGCGGAACGAACAGTTGAATGGATAGTAATTATCATGATTAAAATATGAAACTTTATATTATGGTAATTACCAAAGATGAACAAAAAAGATTGATAGATATACAGTAAAAGTTTAAACTGTCGCACATTGGGATAGTATATATATTTATAAATACCCCTGTGATATTAAAGTTAAAGGTATCGCAACTTAATCATTGTCTTAATATAATAAATGTTCACATCTTTTAATGTCGATATTTACAATAATAATCTCACTACGATGTCTACTATTCGGTGAATTAACCAGTTATCTCCCTTAAGTATGTAAATTCCAGTATACCATTAAAACTGGAAGACAGAAAACATCAATTTCTTCGTTAATACCTCAGCTCATATTGCAGCTACTCAATGTTTCCATTAGCGCCTGAATTGTGTAATTGTTGATAGAGTTATTTTTCATAAATTCTTGAAACTATATGCTTGTTAGTAAAATATTTTACATGTTTCGGATGTTCCTATAGATTCTAAAGCACTATAGAATGAACCTTACAGAAAATGGAAGAGGGTAAGGTTCGAACCTAGGACCTTTAGACCACCAAACGACTGTCCAGAGCACATACCACTCAACCAGACGACCAACGAAACCTTAAACAGGCCTGAATAATTGCTCTCCCTGGGAGAGGGCCAAGTGGATTTAAATAGATCACATCATCATTTCCAGTGGCTCGAGTCCCAAGACTCTTGAGACTTATAGTTCAGACCGAAGGCTGAACACACCGAGTAGACTCTTCCATTTTACTTCATTGTAACACAATGACCGTGAGGGTTTCCGACATAAAAAAAAATCCCGTGGATCATTTCTGCGTTGTTGGTGCTATCTTTCAATCCCTAAACAGTCCAGTGAACACATTTCTTAGGCACTCACTGGGTATTTGGTTTTGCTACCAATTGGCCTAGTTCTCTCTTCGACAGTTTCCATACGGGTGCCAAGCTGAGGCTGGATAGCGCAGCCCGAGCCAATACCGCATTAGCCTCTGACCTAACGTACCTAACACATCAGATTTAAATGTATTACATCAGCCCTCTATATTGTAATAACTTTAAGGGAAGGCAACTCAACGAGACATAGATGTTTATTTATAAGACATCACAGGTACACAAAACAACATCTTCATTTAGCACTGCCTCTTCATCTTGGCTTTCGACTTGGCGGAAATCGTTAGTCTCTTCATGTCAACAACATCCTGTTCTAGTCCGTTCACTAGAAGTGCGCATCTCTGCACTGGCCTGGATGGCGGTGCGCATGGTCATAACAATATAATACAACAGCCTCAACTTTAACATATCAGCCTCTAATCTAACACATCAGAGTTTAATGTAACACATCAGCCTTTAATCTTACACATCAGCCTTTCATCTAAACACATCAGAGTTTAATAAAACACATCAGCCTTTGCTCTAAATTCATATAAAATAAAGAACAACACAGCTCTAAACTTTACGTCTAAAACTAAAAAAAATACGACGCGAATTCATTGATATAGGAAATGGGGGCACCTTTTACATTTGAATAAATGGAAGGCAGAGGAAGGAGGTGCGTGCCTTATGTTTTCATAAATAACAATAAACTAAAAAAAAAGAAATTGGAAGCCTTCGACTTTACAATGAAAAGTTTGGCTTGCAGTGACGAAGTCGTTTTGTCATGCGAGTCAAGAGAAGGGGAGATAACTTCAATAAGAACACTCGATAAGGCCGACGTGATATCACACTGAATTCCAAGTGACGCATCACTGTACATTTCCATCTTTCTCTCCGATAACAACGAGATATACCATCCGAGTGTATCACAAGTTTCAGCCTGCGGGCCACATTCAGCCATAGTCTGCCACAGTTAGCCTGAAAATGTTTGAAAATAAAGAGATGATTGAGTGAAGATGGCCTACAATATCTAAATATGACTTCAAAGCCAATGTTCATCTCAAACTGAGAATCAAGGCAGACGATGAAGATATACAAAATTTGCACAATTAACAACATTTTCGATATTAATGATAGTGTTTATATTGCTTTAAAGAAATCCAAAGTAGATAGGCTGAATCCTGTACACAAAATAAAATATTTTATTTTATATATAAGCTCCAACAGAACAATATCTGATTATGATTTGCAAAATAAAATATAATAGCAGTTAAAAGTTGTTGGTTAAATTGTATCTCAATTTGCGGTTAGATTTAGCTGCTTTTAAGATTCACTTATTAAAGGTAAGAGTACAAGGAGCTATAAGTATGGTCTATCTCTCCGACTGCCATGTTATTTTAAATATAGTTGAACCTACAGTAGTAATGCACTATTAACTGTGTTCAACCTAGTCCTTTGAGGAAAAAAAAACTAAAGATTTGTAACGGAACACGTGACTCAGTGGCGACACTATTCGAATCCAACTATGTTCTCTACGCTGTCATAGCTTAACAGCAACCTAGTATATATAGCATAAACTCATCGGAACTTCCATTGGTACTACTTCATAATGTAAAAGAAAATTAACAGAGAATTAAATGTCCAAATTTAAAACATATAACGCGGCTTTCACTTCACACTTATTTGTATGAATTGCTTCTAAAACAGCCTTCTAAAATCATTATTTCATCCCTAGGATTGTAATTCTGTCTTAGTCTCAATTAATTATGCTAAATATAAACCTAATCATCCTGTCTGTGCACATCATGCGCTATGCATCAGGCATCAGCATCAAGTGACTGTAAAATATAATTATCAGGTGTCACACGTTTTGAGACAAAAAATTTAATAATTTTACCTAATTAACTGAAAAGGCGGAGCATTACACCGGATACCCTCGAATCGTCTTCCTACTGACACAAATGTTAATTATACGTTTAGAATTGTAGCATCCAAAAAAAAAAAGTCGAAGGGTGAAATTTCAAAATGTATGGATTCCATTATAGTTTCACGCGCAATGAGATTCACCTGAATTGATCTTACCAGTTTAAGGCGTAATAAGTTGCTACGAAACGTGTTTTTTTAATATACAATCGTAGCTATCTGGCTTCCCGTATGTTGAGATTGGATTCATTATTAAGTTAGTGATCTTCAGACTTTATCTTTTTTTGCTTAACCTTTTTTAACTATGTGTGAAACAAAGACCATTAACAACATCGTTTTGTCAGCAGGGAGGTAATTAGTCCCAGAAATCAATGACCGTGTTTCTTATAGTTTCCATAGAAGTAGAAAAATTGGAGTGAAAGGTCTTCTCGGTTCATTGAGAAGTCGATTCTCTGTGCACGTTTTATGCTTTGCTGAAGTTGATAAAAAAATGTTGACACCTGACTGTTTCACGGATGGATGATGGGGGGGGTGGTTGTTTGTTCAATGGCAACGCCCCAAAAGCTGATGTTATAATATAAAATATCTGTAAATATCTAACTGCGGGCTACATGACTTGCTGGCGAAATTAATTTTTAACAAAGGGAGGTTACCTGAACTGTCCCGATTGCAAGTCAAGGTAGACAATTTTATGACAAGTTAGACATCATTGAGTATAATCAAATCTAGAGCTTGTTAAAATAACTGCAAAATATTTTACTTGAAGCAGCCAGTCATTGATGTGGTACTTACATTACTATGTTATTCTAATTTTCGATTTACTTAGTCGTGTAAATATTCAGATTTTAAATGTTAGTTTACTCTAGGTGGAGGATGTACTGGATCTTTTACGGCAAGATTATTTGACCTCTAGCGTTCACTTAACTATGACCTCTAGAGTTCGCTAAACTTTGACCTATGGCATTCATTAAACTTTGACCTCTGGCGTTCACTAAACTTTGACCTTTAGAGTTCACTAGACTTTACCTATAACGTTCACAATTTTGACCGATAGAGTTCACTAAATATAGCCGTACTTGGAGCCATCACATGTAACAGCTAATAGCGCCAAAGAAATCGCTAGTAAAAGGCAAGCTAATGTACCGGGAAAAACGCCAATCCTACTAACAATTAAAAAACAAATAAACGGCATTTTCAGCTTTCATTTAATAAATATATAATAATAAGGCGAATTTTAACCAAAACTATACTTCAATAGTCACTGGCATACAAATGTAGATTTATCTTGACCTGTTAAAAAAAAAACAACAGCTAATACTATATTTTGCTAGTGGATAGTAAACCTAAAAGGCAGATCTGAATGTTAATCAGCCTTTTGTTTTTAAAAAAAACTACTATCTACTGTAGATGGCTCGTAAAGGTAGTTTGACAGTGGTTTTGTACTTAAAATGCAAAGACGAATTTATTTTCTAATACATATCTTAATTTTTACTTATTATCCTTATCACAGCCCATTTCGCATAGGGCCCCGCAATTCGTAAGACCGGCCCTGGGAACAGATGCTGTAAAGGTCATCTATTTCTGTGTCCGACTGGTAATGAGGGTGTCCCAAGGTCAACACAACTACCAACCGACTTTACTTCCACAACGTAGGTCAGCTGCCAGTTTGTTGAGTGGAATCAGGGGCAGCCTAACAATCCCGATAATTCAAAAGCCTAGTCCGTCACTTGGACTCGAGCTCTAGACCTTTGGTTCGGTAGTCAAACGCCACGTTTCTCAAAAAAAAAAAAACATCCACAAAAATCTCTCTCTTGATGGACCTTATTCACAATCGTAAACAAACAACCAGTGGCTAGGGGGGGGGGAGAATGTGAAAATTCACCGGGCCCCCACTTGAACCTAAAGAAGGCTTCGAAATGTTTTTCACATTACAAATTTAAATATTACTCAACATGCAGGGGCCCCCAAAGACATATAATCCCCCGGGCCCCCAAATTCCTAGCTACCCCCCTGCAAACAAAATTTAGCCACATGATAATATTGATAAAACAACTGAAAAAAGTGCCACGTGATAGTCATTGTGTATTACGTAATTTGTATAGAAGACAGAGAATCACGTGGCTAAAGGTTGTTTGTTTGTTTACGATTGGTGAATGAGGTCCTTAAAGCCGTGTCTTTGAGGACAAAATCGTGGAGGATTGAGGTAGTCTATTTAGGGTCAACATTGGGTCAGTTAGTGTTTTTATACAAAGTACTTGGCCATTGTGAGGCCAGAGCGCTTGGCTGCTAACTCTACGTTCACGAGTTCGCATCCTTATGGACATGGAAATAAGAGTCGGGATAGAAAAGACGTCTGAGCCCCACGAAGGTTTAACAGGTGCCTGAATGTGTTAAAACGGTGTTGGTTATGCTAGAGGCCAGCCATACAAAACATTGTTTAAATATTGGACACAAAGTAGAGCTTCTTCTTAATCTCTCCTTTTGGTTAATAAAGACACATAGAGAAAAGTTAAAGTTCTAATTTAATAGGGGCTTGGATTATTAATATTTCTTTGTCATAAAATCTAAAAATGTTTTGTTGGTTTTTGTTTGTTTGTTTGTTTTGTTGTTTGTTGTTTGTTCTTATTGTTTTCTTTCTTTTGTGTTCATACTGTGTATTTTCAATGTCTGTAATTTTACTTCTAGATACATTTATTGAAACACTACAACTGGAACAGCGAGAATGATCAATGAATTGGCGTTGACGACTGAATCGTCAGTAGCAGAGTTTACAGGTGTCAATGTTTCTGCCTATACAAGTTACTTCCCACCTGGATCTCTGGAGATTCTAACACTTGTAGATTTCATCATCATCTACACCATCATCTCTGTGCTCGGCATCATCGCTAACTTCATCAACATCGTCGTTTTCGTCAAAATGGGTCCGCAGGATTCAGTCAACATCAGCCTCCTGGGTCTGTCCATCTCTGACTTCTTATTCCTTCTGATGACTCTCTTCTTGAGTATCTGTTACTATCCTTTCTGGAAGTACGCCGACCTGAACTTCAACATCATCGACATGAAGATGTTGACTTTGGGCTGGCCGCAGTTCTACTTCAAGAGAGTT
>JADKLZ010071914.1:0-14874 GCA_021533235.1 Biomphalaria straminea | reverse complement strand
GGCTTTAAAAAAAGCAAAATATAAAAAAAAAAAACTTGAAAACTGAGCTTATAAAAGTGAAAGAACCACTCTGCAATATAACTTGATATTGTAAGACTTATATCCATTTTCTACAAAATAAATTTATTATTTACGGCTAATTTTGTAGTAATTGTTTCAACTTGATCCGAGAATGGAAAATGGGATAAATAACGTAACCGAGTTTTTATCCACACAGACAGAGTTAGTTCATTAACGCTTTGTAATATGGCCTTTACTCAAGCCTAGACAGCTTAGAACATGGACTCTCAGCCTGTGGTTCGCGATTCTTTGGGGGGGGTCGAAAAAAAAAAAGGGCTTATGTGCCATGTGTTTGGAAAGTGTTGTTTGTCGGACATCATCAGTAAAATGTCATTATGAGTCCAATCACAGCTGGCTTTTAGGCAAAAGAGAGGATGAGCAAAAAGAACATATATCGCGTGAGTTAAAAAAAAAAGCGATTTCACAATCCAGTTCTTTTGTAAACTTTGTTAAAAGTTCTTCTAACTTAGTGGCTGCAAGTTTTGATTTTTCAAAAATTATAGCTAAGCATGGAAAACCTATAAGTGGCAGTTTTTATATCAAGGAAGCAATGTTAGAATGTGGGTCTCATTTGTTTGAAGACTTTCAAAACAAAGATAAAGTCATTCAGAGAATAAAGGATTTGCCAGTAAGCCGAGACAAGGTTAAAGCGAGAGTTATGAAATTGCACGTTAATATTCAAGAACAAGTAACGAAGGATATTAATGCATGTCAAGTATTCTATTTGCCTTGATGAAAGTACTGATGTGACATCGTCCGCTAGACTGACCATCATTACCAAATTAGCAAAGGAAATGAAATACACGAAGAACTAATAAAATTAGCAACTTTACCAACGTCAACAATAGGTGAAGATATATGTCAAACTGTTGTGACTGAACTCAGAAATGCAGGTGTAGATAGAAAAAAAAAATGTTTCTGTTACAACTGATGGTGCTCCAAGTATGACTGGAAAAGATGCAGGTTTCGTTACTTCGTTTACAGGACATGTAGGACACCCACTAGATCTAATAACTTTTCACTGCATTGTGCACCAACAAACCCTATGTTCAAAAAACGGCTTAAAAAAACTTGAGGATATTATGCAATCTGTAACAAAGAAAAACGTAAACTTCATTACTGCCCCTGCTTTGAATAAGAGAAAATTTGAACATCTGCTAAATGAAGTTCAGTCCAGTTACTCTGGCTTATTAATGTACAACAATGTACGTTGGCTAAGCTGAGGTCACGTTCTGGAACGGTTTGTGGAATGCCTTGATGAAATTCGAATCTTTATGGATGATAACAAACAAAATTGCTCAGCATTGACAAATGTTGATTGGCTTATCAGACTAATGTTTTTAACCGATTTTTTCATCCCATTTAAATGAACTTAATACGAAGTTGCAAGGTTTCGGAAAATCTTTCAATCAGGCATTTGACATCTTGACAGCATTTGAGAAAAAGTTGAAGATTTACAAACGTGACATAGAGAAGGAAGAAATAAAATATTTTAACAAACTGAAGAAATTTTATGATGATTTAAAAGTTCATGATACCGCCGGTAAAGATTATCAGAAAAGATTGTTTTTAGAGATAATTGACACAACTGCTGAACAATTTTCACTGCGTTTTGAACAATTTTCACTGCGTTTTGAACAATTTCGAAAATTCGAGTACACCTCCAAATTTATAAAATATCCAGATACAGTAGATTTTGAAACTCTGGATTTGACCATGTTTCCTTGGATGGGATTACAGGACTTTGAAATGCAACTTGTTGAGTTTCTGTCCAGCGCAATTTGAAGACAGAAATGTATTGACTTACGAATACGACTTGAATTAATTGAACTTGAACGGTTAAATGGATCATTATAACCTCAGATATTAGCTGAAAATGAGATTCTTCAAGTTTGGAATGACCTGCCTAGAACTTTCAATTTTCTGATAAAAGTAGCAACATCCATTCTGTCAATTTTATTGTCTACTTGCTCATGCGAATCTTTATTTTCTACAATGAATTCTATTAAATCAAATGCCAGAAGTTGCTTAACCGATGAACTAAGTGCGGCGTGTGTAACTTTGAAGAATACACGGTATACACCAGATATCAAACTGTTATCGTCTACCACACAACAGCAGAAGTCGCACTGATTGACCTGCTCTAAGTCTTCAAATCTGTAGGTCAGGATAATAAAATTGAATAAACAAGTAATATTTTTACTAAGCTGTTTTTATACATGCAGTTGACTTACTGGCTGTAGCACTTCTTTTCTATAGCGGCGTCACTAGTAGACGTACGGGGCACGAAACAATCTTCATTGTTTTTAAATTGACATTAATTGGCACTCGGTATGAAAAAGGTTCGCCAGCCCTGGTCTAGATATACTAATTATGTGAGGACACCAAGCCAGATTTAATTAGCTCAAAGAAACAATTCTAGAAAACTCTCCAACTACTCACTTCTGCCGTGGAGTAGCAACCATGGCGCGATATGGTTCATTGCACCACGGTACACGACCACTTAAAAGCCCAGACGGGCTTCTTGCAACAACAAAAAATTTTACGTCGACGATGAGAATGTAATCCTTGTATTATTTTCCTGTCTTTTGATGGGTCCCATAGTTATGTAATATGTCTTTGCAATCAAATAACTTTTATTACAAAAAAAAAATTAACTACACTAATTAATTATGGATTAATTATACTTTATATTTCACTTTAATTCTTTATAATTTAACTTTTTTGTTAAATGTGTGAACTTACAAATAAAAATTACATAGATATAAAAAAATATATAAAAGAAGCCCACAAAAGAGGCAGGAAGGCCCAAAAAAAGAGGCATTTAAAGCCCAAAAAAAGAGGCAAAGAAAAGAGGCCTAAGACCCAGGGATTCCTATGATGACAAAGCTAAAATTGAATAGCGTAAATTCTGAGGTTTTCTTTAAAAATAATAATATTAATGTGCGTTGATATCTCCAATTAGTGAATTCCACTAGGAATTCCATCTTGTAGGCTGGTAAAAACATCAACAAAAACATTTACAATATTTCGAACCTTTGGGCTTGCATAGGAAATAAAGACAGTTCCTTTCGAAAGAATCAATATCAAGGACTTCGTGTTTGAAGATGTGTCTACAACTGAGGACAATTGACAACCTAATGATCGTCAAGTTTTAACAATTTCTGAACACTGTTAACCTTAATTGTTGTGAAAACAAGTACCTTACGTTTTTGTCTTGTGTGTTTTGGCAATATAATCTCTTCTACTGAATAAACAATCGTCATTTACATTAATGTCGCATAACAAAGGCTACTCCCATATTAAACAATGACCATTCGAGACTCGAGATTACAATTGACAGTTATCCAATTCTTCGCTCGAAAGTAGTATTAGCGGTCCAATTCCTGAAAAAGGGAAAATCAGGCGGAGTTGAGAACATTACTTGTAAACTTATACTATGGGCTTTGGACAATTTTAAATAGGTTCTTATACTAGTGACGAACAGTGCACATTCAGAATATTGGAATATTGAGCGATTTGAGTGGAAATCCTTATAAGTTAATGATTGACCTATGCCATTGACTTTTCAAAAGACATGAAATTTGAGCACATCGTTCCTATTTAGCCTATGAGAAGAGTGTAGTTTATGTATTGTCTGTTGTATATCTGTCTTATGTCTGTCGTATGTCAGTCTTATGTCTGTCATATGTCTGTCGTATGTCTGTGTTATGTCTGTCGTATGTCTGTCTTATGTCTGTCATATGTCTGTCGTATGTCTGTGTTATGTCTGTCGTATGTCTGTCTTATGTCTGTCGTATGTCTGTCTTATGTCTGTCGTATGTCTGTCTTATGTCTGTCGTATGTCTGTCTTATGTCTGTCGTATGTCTGTCGTATGTCAGTCTTATGTCTGTCTTATGTCTGTCGTATGTCTGTCGTTTGTCTGTCGTATGTCTGTCTTATGTCTGTCGTATGTCTGTCGTATGTCTGTCTTATGTCTGTCTTATGTCTGTCGTATGTGTTGTTTTCTTGAAAATGTACTGTCACGTTAGAAACGATATAGGTTTTCAATTCATCACACAACCTATCAGAGGGGATCCATGTCGTAGTCCTGAACCGTGACCCGTGGGTACCCTGATACGTCACTTAGGACCGAAATAAACAAGTTTGGAGCTGCTGGTGATTCTCAGCAGATTGTATCGATTTGTAGAGAATGTTCTAGGCCCTCTTGTTTGTTTGTTGTTTTTTTTTTTTTTGGAAGGGGGAATATTGGCAATGATATTGAGTGCGTAGATTAAGGACAGTGCTTCACATGACTACGCAAACCTTGTTGCGACCTACATACTTTGCAGTATCTTAGACAGACAAAGCCATTTGCTCTCTAGCGGTCTATTTAAATTTTATTTCTGTCTGCTGCGCCTGTCTTAAACAAGAGCCTTTTTTTTTAGGGTAGGGGGGCTCATAATTTGTGTCCCGCAGTCTAAACCTATTCCACCATACTCTTTAGTTTGAGGCTTAATGTCATCAGGGCTCGCCTAGACCTTCTTTCAGGCAACAGTGCCATGGAAAAAAAAAGAAGAGAAAGACATTGAAAGCGATGGGAAGACTGCATAAAAGAATGGATAGGTCTGCCTTTGAATGAAATTCTATTCATGACAAAAGACAGAGATGAATGAAGAAAGTCAGTCAACAGATCTTGCATGGTGCCCCAACGGTTCAACAAACTAAGGCACTAAGGATGAATGAAGGGGAAGTAGTTCTAAATTTAATACAGTTGTTGGTCTCCTAGAGCACTTAATTCCTTCCAACATTCATTCAAAGAATGGTGGGGGGGAAAGCATAATAATACTTTTTTTTTGTTCTTGTAATGAGGATTTAACTTCATTGCACACATCATTGCACATATTAAATATCTGCCAGATATGCAATCTCTAACAACCATAAAAGATGTATACCTCATTTATAAAACCTCATCAAATTTCGCTACACAATTGTGAGTCTTTACAAAGGTACACAATTCTGCCCAAAGTTTAACAAATTGTAATAGAGCTGTTCTTTGAGATAGTTTCATCCTTACCATGCCTAATAAAAGTTGAGTGACATCGGAAGATAGCAATTTCAAACGTTTAGTTTCATGTACCACAGTACTATCATACTACTATGACTGATGTTAGCTGGTTACTAGTGACATTAGAAAACGGAGTCCATATCTGAGCTGTCTTACTGCTTTACCCAAACAGAAGTTCATACATATCCCGAAAGTCCGGAAAAAATCCGGAACTTTCCTTACGATGGTCCCGAGTTGGAATTCTTCATGAAGCAGCTCCTAATGTATCTAGACCAAATAGCGAAGTACCAATTAGCATCGTACCATTAGCAGATTAGTAGACTAGTGATATAAAAATAATCCAGCTAGCACAGGGACTTCAACAATCTTACTAAATTATCTTAAACAAAAGACTAGATCGAAACATTATTTGAAACTTGCACACAGTAAACATTTCACGAGTTGTATTTTTAATCAAAAGGGAAGCTATAATTAATATCAATTTTGACCATTTTGTTTGTTTTGAGAAAGTCACTCCCCCCCCCAGACACCTCTCTCTGTCTCTGTCTCTCTCTCTCTCTTTCTCTAAGTGCAGTTCACTTTTCTTCAGTCTTGTTTACCTAAGAGAGCGATAGAGCGGTATACTGAATCGTTGCGTTTTTTTTTCACTACATAGCAATTAGTATTTCTGATGTGTTTGAACCGCCTGGGCAGACAATTAATAGTTCATGTTTTAATATTTACCTTAGCTAAGTCAACACAAAATAACACAAATAGTAAATGAAAGTACAGCGTGACCTCGAAGAAAAAATTATAATTAGTTGAGATAATTAATTCAAGATGGAAGCAACATTGTGAGGTGTGCATTGTTTGATCTTCGTTAAAAATCCAATGAATAGGTCATAACCGGTTATGGCAACAATTATTTTAGATTACTTCTTAAGAAATGTAGGCTAATTAATAATTGCAAAGGGAATATTAAATGGTCAATAAGTTAAATTTTGATTCAGTTCCTTAAAACCCAACGCTTTCAGAACAATAACATTGAAGAGAGTATATAATGGTTAATAAGCAGTTTTAGTTGTACAAGATTGCTCTTAGTTCAATGATAAAACAGAATCAAAGTTCAAATTGTATATTGAAAGGAAGGAAAACCAAACAAAAAAGATATCTTGTATTTAGGAGGCAGTGAGAGAATGATCTCTGTCATCATTTCCAGATCTAGATTCGCTTTTCTGTAAAGTTATTGTTTGGAGTTGGCAAAGAACGTGTGTTGCTCATTTTGGACTAAGTTACTAATGCATCACAGTTAAGTCCATTTCCTTCTCAATATTGAGACCTCAAAATAAAAATAAGTATCACTATATTAAAACTTAAACCATGTCTACAAGTGTCAATGTCTCTACCTTTACAAGTTACTTCCCACCCGAATCTCTTGAAATTCTCACACTTGTAGATTTTGTCGTTATCTACACCATCATCTCTGTCTTCGGAGTCATCGCCAGCATCATCAACATCATAGTTTTCGTCAAAATGGGACCGAAGGATTCGGTCAACATCAGCCTCCTGGGTCTGTCCATCTCTGACTTCTTCTTCCTACTTCTGACGTTTCTTTTAAGTATTTCGTATTATCCTTTCTGGGAAGACACTGACCTGAATTTCAGCGTCTATGATTTAAAGGTGCTAACGGTCGCCTGGCCTCAATTTTATTTCAGAAGAGTTAGCAATTGGATTACTGCCTTCATCATGCTGGACAGATGTATCTGTATAGCGCTTCCTCTAAAGGTCAAGGACATTATAACTCCGAGGCGTACCAAATCGATATTGGTTTTAATCTTTGGTATCATGGCGCTGACCGTGTCACCGCCGTATTTCTCCGCCAGTTACCAGGCTTGCTGGAACAGCAAGACAAACAGGACGACGATAGTTCTAGTGTATCGAGACAACAGCTCAGAGATGGAAGCCATTTCCTCGGCCGTTTCTGTCGTTTTCACGATCGTCACTTTTATCTGGGCAGCCATCTGTACCTGCATCCTTGTGGTCAGCTTGAGAAATAAAGGAAAATTGCGCAAAGAAATGACTGGGTATACCAAACTGGACCACGTGTCCACGAGAGACCGGAAGATCATCAAGATGGTCACCCTAATGTCCATCATTTTTATCGTTTCGTTTACCCCTGACGTTGTCATCCTGCTTTTCATGACTGTAGATTATCGCGTGTCATCCTTTGGTCAGTACTTTGACCTTTTCTTAGTTCTGAATGGAGTCAGTGAACCAATGATTGCCATCACGGCTTCAGTCAATATCTTTGTGTATTACTCTATGAGTTCAAAGTACCGTGAGATCTGTGAGAGATATTTCAAGGTACGCAAATTGTGTTGTAAAAAATAATTAAGTTATTTTATGCAATCCACAATGTAATTTATTGTTTTTATAGAAATAGACTTATTCTTCTGTAAACTTTACTAAATTACTAAAGTTTTAATTATATCAAAACCTTTTTTCAACGTATTTTTATATATAGTTGTAATTTTCGGCATGGGCATAGTTGATAAATAACTTGCTGTACGATGGCTTCGCTGTGCGGTGTACTTATCCCGTGGGGGGGGGGGAACTGTGCATTCATTGGCTCAAAAATCTTGGCGAGTGGATGTTGTTCTCGAAAACGGCTCTAACTTGTTCAAACACAGCTGGTTTTTCTAGCTCAACATGAGCTGTGATACTCAACAAACCTAAAAATGTAAGAAATGGATTGTTTCCCTTTCAAATGAGATGCGTAAACAACCAATAGAGCTTAGTGTCTCTAGACAAGACCTCTAGAGGCGCGGTCCATTACATTACGTTCAATTGAATGTCTCAGTCATTTCTGTCGAGTAATTCGATCAATCTCTAATTGAATGAAATCATTTGCATGAATGGACGTAAGTTGAAAAGGAATGACTGAAAGATTTTCGTGATTTGTTGCTGACTGTGATTGTTCTAAATTAGTTTATCTAATTAAAGTGGTCCGAGTGTGAAATAGTGTTCCTTCTATTGCATCCCTGGCTTTTAATCAAGAAAGTTGTACAACTAAATGTAATCAGGCTTGACCAATCGGACTATAAACAGTAGCACACAACTTCTTTTGAGTGTTATGTCTTTCAGATGATGACATGTTCTACCAGTAGTCATATTAAATGCACTTATAACTAAAGAAATGTCACTCACTTCTCGGACTGGTGCAGATTCGAAAAAGACAATATGGCACTCACAGAGCCAACAACGCGATCTGGAAAGAAGTCGACTATCGTTTCTGCATTCCCGTAACTCAAGCCCGACCATACGTCGGAGCAGCAGTTTCTATGACAACGGTTATGATGGGAGTAAAGATTGAAGACATGTTCATTCATTTTAGGTTACAACTGCATCTTTTTATTAAACTTTGTGACCAGGTCATATAATAGATTTGTGTGTACAGTAACGGCTGAATTCAAACCTCGAAACCTACAATAACTTTACCACCCTCTCTCTATTTTATGTTTTAAAATTTTTCAAGATATTTTTTTGTATTCTATATGTAGATCCTCTCCTGTTGTTGTTGTTTTTTAAGAAGGAACACAACAGCAAAAATTTACGAATATATATATATATATACTATTGTATAAAATCATTTCAACTTTTAAAATTATTTACAGATATTTTTCATTTCTAAAATAGTCTTCTTTCATGTGAATGTTGGCGTCCTCTGTTATTCCATTTATTTATTTTTTTACATATTGGTTTATAAGAAATTTTTTTAAGTTTTTGTATAATAGTAATTAATATATAACTAATGACATATTAGGGCCATAAGTAAAAGTAACACTAATGACATCAACATTTAAAGGAATACTATACATGTGGAGTACTGCGAAAGAAACAGTTGAATGGATAGTAGTTTTAATGATTAAAATATGTAACTTTGTATTATGGTAATTACCAAAAGATGAAAAAAAAAAGATTGATAGATATACAGTAAAAGTTTAAACTGTCACACATTGGAGTAATATATATATTTATAGATACCCCTGTGATATTAAAGTTAAAGGTATTGCAACTTAATCATTGTCTCAATATAATAAATGTTCACATCTTTTAATGTCTATATTTACAATAATCATCTCACTACGATGTCTACTGTTCGGTAAATTAACCAGTTATCTCCCTTAAGTATGTAAATTCCAGTATACCATTAAAACTGGAAGACAGAAAACATCAATCTCTTCCTTAATACCTCAGCTCTTATTGCAGCTACTCAATGTTTTCATTAGCGCCTGAAATGTGTAATTGTTGATAGAGTTATTTTTCATAAATTCTTGAAACTATATGCTTGTTAGTAAAATATTTTACATGTTTCGGATGTTCCTTTAGACTCTACAGCACTTTAGAATGAACCTTCCAGAAAAAGGAAGAGAATGGAAGAGGGTAAGGTTCGAACCTAGGACCTTTAGACCACCAAACGACTGTCCAGAGCACATACCACTCAACCAGACGACCAACGAAACCTTAAACAGGCCTGAATAATTGCTCTCTCTAGGAGAGGGCCAAGTGGATTTAAATAGATCGCATCATCATTTCCAGTGGCTCGAGTCCCAAGACTCTTGAGACTTATAGTAGAGGCCGAAGGCTGAACACACCGAGTAGACTCTTCCATTTTACTTCATTGTAACACAATGACCGTGAGGGTTTCCGACATAAAAAAAAAATCCCGTGGATTATTTCTGCGTTGTTGGTGCTATCTTTCAATCCCTAAACAGTCCAATGAACACATTTCTTAGGCACTCACTGGGTATTTTGTTTTGCTACCTATTGGCCTAGTTCTCTCTTCGACAGTTTCCATCCGGGTGCCAAGCTGAGGCTGGTTAGCGTAGCCCGAGCCAATACCGCATTAGCCTCTGACCTAACGTACCAAGCACATCAGATGTAAATGTATTACATCAGCCTTCTATATTGTAATAACTTTAAGGGAAGGCAACTCAACGAGACATAGATGTTTTTTACAAGACATCACAGGTACACAAAAGAACATCTTCATTTAGCACTGCCTCTTCATCTTGGCTTTCGACTTGGCGGAAATCGTTAGTATCTTCATGTCAACAACATCCTGTTCTAGTCCGTTCACTAGAAGTGCGCATCTCTGCACTGGCCTGGATGGCGGTGCGCACGGTGGAGTCATAACAATATAATACAACAGCCTCAACTTTAACATATCAGCCTCTAATCTAACACATCAGAGTTTAATGTAACACATCAGCCTTTAATCTTACACATCAGCCTTTCATCTAAACACATCAGAGTTTAATAAAACACATCAGCCTTTGCTCTAAATTCATATAAAATAAAGAACAACGCAGCTCTAAACTTTACGTCTAAAACTAAAAAAAATACGACGCGAATTCATTGATATAGGAAATGGGGGCACCTTTTACATTTGAATAAATGGAAGGCAGAGGACGGA
The DNA here is from genome assembly GCA_021533235.1 of Biomphalaria straminea. NCBI lineage: Eukaryota > Metazoa > Mollusca > Gastropoda > Planorbidae > Biomphalaria > Biomphalaria straminea. The sequence continues at coordinate 4,311 of JADKLZ010071914.1, read as the reverse complement.
GGTGCGTGCCTTATGTTTTCATAAATAACAACAAAGTTAAGAAAAAGACATTGGAAGCCTTCGTCTTTACAATGAAAAGTTTAGCTTGCAGTGACGAAGTCGTTTTGTGTGCGAGGCAAGAGAAGGGGAGATAACTTCAATAAGAACACTCGATAAGGCTGATGTGATATCACACTGAATTCCAAGTGACGCATCACTGTACACTTCCATCTTTCTCTCCGATAACAACGAGATATACCCTCCGAGTGTATCACAAGTGTCAGCCTGCGGGCCACATTCAGCCATAGTCTACCGCAGTTAGCCTGAAAATGTTTGAAAATAAAGTTGAGTGAAGATGGCCTACAATATCTAAATATCACTTGAAAGCCAATGGTCATCTCAACCTGAGAATCAAGGCAGACGATGAAAATATACAAAATTTGCACAATTAACAACATTTTCGATATTAATGATAGTGTTTATATTGCTTTAAAGAAATCCAAAGTAGATAGGCTGAATCCTGTACACAAAATAAAATATTTTATTTTATATATAAGCTCCAACAAAACAAGATCTGATTATGATTTGCAAAATAAAATATAATAGCAGTTAAAAGTTGTGGGTTAAATTGTATCTCAATTGGCGGCTAGATTTAGCTACTTTTAAGATTCACTTATTAAAGGTAAGAGTACAAGGAGCTATAAGTATGGTTTATCTCTCCGACTGCCATGTTATTTTAAATAGTTATAGTTGTACCTACAGTAGTAATGCACTATTAACTGTGTTCAACCTAGTCCTTTGAGGAAAAAAAAACTAAAGATTTGTAACGGAACACGTGACTCAGAGGCGACACTATTCGAATCCAACTATGTTCTCTACGCTGTCATAGCTTAACAGCAACCTAGTATATATAGCATAAACTCATCGGAACTTCCATTGGTACTACTTCATAATGTAAAAGAAAATTAACAGAGAATTAAATGTTCAAATTTAAAACATATAGCGCGGCTTTCACTTCACACTTATTTGTATGAATTACTTCTAAAACAGCCTTCTGAAATCATTTTTTTCATCCCTTGGATTGTAATTCTGTCTTAGTCTCAATTAATTATGCTAAATATAAACCTAATCATCCTGTCTGTGCACATCATGCTCTATGCATCAAGCATCAGCATCAAGTGACTGTAAAATATAATTATCAGGTGTCACACGTTTTGAGACAAAAAATTTAATAATTTTACCTAATTAACTGAAAAGGCGGAGCATTACACCGGATACCCTCGAATCGTCTTCCTACTGACACAAATGTTAATTATACGTTTAGAATTGTAGCATCCAAAAAAAAAACAGTCGAAGGGTGAAATTTCAAAATGTATGGATTCCATTATAGTTTCACGCGCAATGAGGTTCACCTGAATTGATCTTACCAGTTTAAGGCGTAATAAGTTCCTACGAAACGTGTTTTTTTAACATGCAATTTCAGTTATCTGGCTTCCCGTATGTTGAGATTGGATTCATTATTAAGTTAGTGATCTTCAGACTTTATCTTTTCTTGCTTAACCTTTTTTAACTATGTGTGAAACAAAGACCATTAACATCATCGTTTTGTCAGCAGGGAGGTAATTAGTCCCAGAAATCAATGAACGTGTTTCTTATAGTTTCCAGAGAAGTAAAAAAAATTGGAGTGAAAGGTCGTCTCGGTTCATTGAAAAGTCGATTCTCTGTGCACGTTTTATGCTTTGCTGAAGTTGATAAAAAAAAATTGACACCTGACTGTTTCACGGATGGATGATGGGGGGGGGGGAGAATTGGTTCAATGGCAACGCCCAAAAAGCTGATGTTATAATATAAAATATCTGTAAATATCTGACTGCGGGCTACATGACTTGCTGTCGAAATTAATTTTTAACAAAGGGAGGTTACCTGAACTGTCCCGATTGCAAGTCAAGGTAGACATAATTTTATGACAAGTTAGACATCATTGAGTATAATCAAATCTAGAGCTTGTTAAAATAACTGCAAAATATTTTACTTGAAGTAGCCAGTCATTGATGTGGTACTTACATTGACAAGCTATTCTAATTTTCGATTTACTTAGTCGTGTAAATATTCAGATTTTAAATGTTAGTTTACTCTAGTTGGAGGAGGTACTGAATCTTTTACGACAAGATTATTTGACCTCTAGCGTTCACTTAACTATGACCTCTAGAGTTCGCTAAACTTTGACCTATGGCATTCATTAAACTTTGACCTCTGGCGTTCACTAAACTTTGACCTTTAGAGTTCACTAAATATAGCCGTACTTGGAGCCATCACATGTAACAGCTAATAGCGCCAAAGAAAACGCTAGTAAAAGGCAAGCTAATGTACTTGGAAAACACCAATCCTACTAACCACTAAAAAAAAAATAAACGGCATTTTCAGCTTTCATTTAATAAATATGTAATAATAAGGCGAATTTTAACCAAAACTATACTTCAATAGTCACTGGCATACAAATATAGATTTATTTTGACCTGTTAAAAAAAACAACAGCTAATACTATATTTTGCTAGTCGATAGTAAACCTAAAATGCAGATCTGAATGTTAATCAGCCTTTTGTTTTAAAAAAAAACTACTATCTACTGTAGATGGCTCGTAAAGGTAGTTTGACAGTGATTTTGTACTTAACATGCAAAGACGAATTTATTTTCTAATACATATCTTAATTTTCACTTATTATCCTTATCACAGCCCATTTCGCATAGGGCCCCGCAATTCGTAGGACCGGCCCTGGGAACAGATGCTGTAAAGGTCATCTATTTCTGTGTCCGACTGGTAATGAGGGTGTCCCAAGGTCAACACAACTACCAACCGACTTTATTTCCCCAACGTAGGTCAGCTGTCCAGTTTGTTGAGTGGAATCAGGGGCAGCCTAACAATCCCGATAATTCAAAAACCTAGTCCGTCACTTGGACTCGAGCTCTAGACCTTTGGTTCGGTAGTCAAACGCCACGTTTCTCAAAAAAAAAAAAACATCCACAAAAATCTCTCTCTTGATGGACCTTATTCACAATCGTAAACAAACAACCAGTGGCTAGGGGGGGGGGGAGAATGTGAAAATTCACCGGGCCCCCACTTGAACCTAAAGAAGGCTTCGAAATGTTTTTCACATTACAAATTTAAATATTACTCAACATGCAGGGGCCCCCAAAGACATATAATCCCCCGGGCCCCCAAATTCCTAGCTACCCCCCTGCAAACAAAATTTAGCCACATGATAATATTGATAAAACAACTGAAAAAAGTGCCACGTGATAGTCATTGTGTATTACGTAATTTGTATAGAAGACAGAGAATCACGTGGCTAAAGGTTGTTTGTTTGTTTACGATTGGTGAATGAGGTCCTTAAAGCCGTGTCTTTGAGGACAAAATCGTGGAGGATTGAGGTAGTCTATTTAGGGTCAACATTGGGTCAGTTAGTGTTTTTATACAAAGTACTTGGCCATTGTGAGGCCAGAGCGCTTGGCTGCTAACTCTACGTTCACGAGTTCGCATCCTTATGGACATGGAAATAAGAGTCGGGATAGAAAAGACGTCTGAGCCCCACGAAGGTTTAACAGGTGCCTGAATGTGTTAAAACGGTGTTGGTTATGCTAGAGGCCAGCCATACAAAACATTGTTTAAATATTGGACACAAAGTAGAGCTTCTTCTTAATCTCTCCTTTTGGTTAATAAAGACACATAGAGAAAAGTTAAAGTTCTAATTTAATAGGGGCTTGGATTATTAATATTTCTTTGTCATAAAATCTAAAAATGTTTTGTTGGTTTTTGTTTGTTTGTTTGTTTTGTTGTTTGTTGTTTGTTCTTATTGTTTTCTTTCTTTTGTGTTCATACTGTGTATTTTCAATGTCTGTAATTTTACTTCTAGATACATTTATTGAAACACTACAACTGGAACAGCGAGAATGATCAATGAATTGGCGTTGACGACTGAATCGTCAGTAGCAGAGTTTACAGGTGTCAATGTTTCTGCCTATACAAGTTACTTCCCACCTGGATCTCTGGAGATTCTAACACTTGTAGATTTCATCATCATCTACACCATCATCTCTGTGCTCGGCATCATCGCTAACTTCATCAACATCGTCGTTTTCGTCAAAATGGGTCCGCAGGATTCAGTCAACATCAGCCTCCTGGGTCTGTCCATCTCTGACTTCTTATTCCTTCTGATGACTCTCTTCTTGAGTATCTGTTACTATCCCTTCTGGAAGTACGCCGACCTGAACTTCAACATCATCGACCTGAAGATGTTGACTTTGGGCTGGCCGCAGTTCTACTTCAAGAGAGTT
>JADKLZ010071906.1:12276-32321 GCA_021533235.1 Biomphalaria straminea | reverse complement strand
CAACTTACAAGCACTCAGATCTACTCGAAACGATGCCCAACGAATAGCAAGACAGTGCGCAAATAAATATTGGCAGGACCTATGTGAAAAAATCCAATCCTGTGCCGACTGTGGTAACATCAGAGGACTCTACGAGGGCATGAATAAAGCCTTTGGACCTCACACCAGCAAGTGTGCCCCACTTAAGTCAAAAGATGGCTCAATCATTAGTGATCGTGCACTGCAAATGGAGCGTTGGGTGGAGCACTATGCAGAACTTTATCAGATTGAAAATGTCATCTCGCCAACTGCTTTATCTAACTTCTCATCACTTCCAGTTTTGTGCGAATTAGACGAAACACCCTCTGTAAAAGAACTGAGCACAGCCATTGACATGCTTGCACACGGGAAAGCACCCGGAGGAGATGGTATTCCTGCTGAAGTTATTCAGGCTGGGAAGCATGCCCTAATCAGGCCACTCCATGATCTGCTAAGTTTGTGCTGGGAGCAAGGAATGGTCCCCCAAGAATTGAAGGATGCCAACATTGTAACAATTTATAAAAATAAGGGCGACCGCACTGACTGTAACAGTTATAGAGGCATCTCACTCCTTAGCATAGTTGGGAAGGCTTATGCCAGAGTAATACTGAAGCGGCTGCAGATCTTGGCAGAACGAGTTTACCCAGAATCGCAGTGTGGCTTCAGAGCTGGTAGATCCACAACAGATATGATCTTCTCCCTGCGGCAGCTACAGGAGAAAAGCAGAGAACAAAGGCAGCCCCTCTTTATAGTCTTTATTGACTTGACCAAGGCGTTTGATCTTGTCAGCAGAACCGGCTTGTTTGCTGTATTAGAGAGAATCGGCTGTCCAAACAAGTTACGGAAACTAGTGTCAGCTTTCCATGAAAATATGCAGGGCACCGTACAATTTGACAGTTCCGCCTCTAGGCCATTCTCCATCAAGAGCGGAGTAAAACAAGGATGTGTTCTGGCTCCAACACTATTCGGCATCTTCTTTTCGGTTGTACTCACCAGCGCTTTCAAATCCCTGGAAGATGGAGTATATATCCACAGTAGATCTGACGGAAAGCTTTTTAACCTAGCACGCCTTAAAGCCAAAACAAAGAGACGGCGTATCTTGATTAGAGAACTGCTGTTTGCCGACGATGCCGAACTCATATCTCATTCACAAGAAGGATTGCAGAGGCTTGTGAATGCACTGGCAGTTGCTTGTCAGGAGTTTGGACTTAAAATTAGTCTCTTCAAGACTGAAATCCTGGCACAAGATGTTTCAGAAACACCAGTGATTTACATCGGAAATCACACACTTACGGTGGTGCAAGAGTTCACATACTTGGGAACAACGATAGCCAGCAACCTTGACTTAGACAATGAGCTTACAAAAAGAATAGGGAAGGCATCTGCAGCAATGGCAAAACTCTCTAAGCGTGTGTGGGAAACACCAAATTGACCAAGGCAACAAAAATCCTTGTCTACAATGCCTGCGTCCTAAGCACACTCCTCTATGGCAGTGAGAGTTGGGCAACCTACATGCGTCAAGAACACAGATTAAATGGCTTCCACCTACGTTGCCTGCGACGCATAATGTGCATCTCCTGGAGGGATCGTGTCACCAACCAGGACGTTTTGACACAAGCCAACATACACAGCATCTATGCTCTCCTTCAACAGAGAAGACTACGCTGGCTGGGTCATGTCACGCGCATGCCAGATGGAAGAATCCCGAAAGACATCCTATACGCTGAGCTAGCAGAGGGAGCCAGACCTAAGAGCCGCCCAAGATTAACTTACAGAGATGTCTGCAAGCGAGACATGAAGGCAAAGGGCATCAACCAAAGCATGTGGGAGGAAATAGCCCAAGACCGAACAGCATGGAGACAGACTGTGCGTGCTGGCACGAACTTTGCTGAATGCAAAAGAAATGAAGCTGCTCCGGCCAAGAGAATGAAAAAGAAAGCTTCCCTGCTGTCAGCCAGCCCTAAAACTGAGGAATATAAATGCACGAACTGTGGCAAACTATGGAGATCCAGAATTGGCTTGATCAGCCACTCCAGATTCTGCCCCGTCTCAAGACGTAACCAAAGCCAGTGACTCATCTCGAGACAGAAGGAGCCATATATATATATTATGTAATCGTCTGCAAATAATCTGACTTTTGTTCCTGAACTAATGCAATCTGGTAAATCGTTTCTGTAAATTAGAAATAGTAGTGGACCTAAGACTGTTCCTTGGGGTACACCTGAGTTTACTGTTATCAGCATTGATTTAGAGCCATTACAGTTCATTCTCTCCCTATCAGAAAATCTTTAATCCACTGATGCAATGGACCATCAATACCAAAATATTTTAATTTTTTAAGTAAACTATGGTGGTACACCTTGTCAAAAGCTTTTGAAAAATCTAGTAAGATAGCATCTATTTGTTCAGTATTATCTAAACCTTTTGAAAAATCATCATCACCTAAAAATTTATTGAAAACATTTGGCATGTTGAATAGAAGTATAAGAAAGAGGGGGAAAATATAGCAAGGTTCCTTTCAGTGTGTCAATTTATATGATTGGAAATTGATTTATTTGTTCTAATTCATCTAGACTTGATCTAGAACTAGAGATATTTTACGATGTCAGGCACCTATAATAGAATTTATGTAATTTATTAAGATCTAGATGTAAATAGATTTAGATTATTCTAGATTAAATTTAGATCTCAATATAAATCTAAATTTAATTCTAGTTTATATTATAGAACAATTTCAAGCATCAGAAACCAAAACACATAGCCATAGCTTTATCTCAACAGCCTAAAAAAAAAAAAAATACAGAATTATATGTCACTGATCCAGCTAAGCAAACCATTACATCTGGTGTAAAACTCATTTCACTTGTAACAAAAATTCCCATTCCTTTTTTTTTATGAAATTGTGTTGCTGCTATTATGGAATATGAATACACTGAGGCATTATGATCATAAAATCATTGTAAAGTGGCAAAAACTGCATCCTTCTAACGTTTTCTAGGAAAGTCTATTATTAAAGTGTACACAAATGTACAAAATTATTTATCTAATATAACTTATGGTGTGTTAACTTTAGGATTGCTGTATTTCATGTATATGCTAAATGATTTTTAGTCTTTCCTGAATTAGAATATATTTCTTAATATGTAGGGAAAATATGCATTTGCCAACCAAATATGCATTTCCAGGTCTGGGAATATGCAGTTCCATATTGACATGTAGGCATCTCTGTGTAAGCATAATGCAGTAACAGGAAAAGAATATGATAAACAGAGTGAGCGTGATCACACATCCCTGCTTTACATTGCTGCCAGCCTCAAAAGTTGTTGATTGGGATCCATTAAATGTACATTTCGTTTCCTTATGAAAACACTAAATTAACTTAAGTTGTTTAGGAGGGCTGTTTATTTTTCTTATAAGTTGAAATGACAGCTTCTGCTGATCATAAAGGCTTTTATCAGATCAACAAAATGATGTATATGGGTCTCTCTCTATCTCTGAATTTCTAATACAGTAGTCTTAGATTGGACATCATGTCTATAGTGGTTCAAAGCACCCATTTACATTAATATATGGATGCAGAATAAAAAAAGTTACCTGACAAGTATTCAGCTTTTGTGCCACAAACTGTTCAATACTTGGATCTTGTACTTCAAAGAGAAAAAAAAAAGAATAAATATTAGTAACAAAAGTAAGAAAATCTTAATATTACTTTCTTAGTAGTGTTAGATTTTGTGATAAATTAGTGAGCCAGTATTGTATAGATATAGATAATTTCTGAATGAATGAAATGAGTTATTTGCAATCTGCAATCATCTGCAAATAATCTGAAATTTGTTCCTGAACTAATGCAATTAGCTAAAGCATTAAATGTAAATTACAAAAAGTAGTGGACTGTCACGGATGTGTGTGTGTGTGTGAGTGTTATTAATTAGCATTATAACTATTATCAAGGCTCACTGATAGACTTGACAGAGACCAGACAAAGGTTAGGGCAATGTTTGTCTTGTAGAGCGACTGATACGGGGGTCTCGACAGACAGACAATAATTAATGTTAGTTAGGCAGGAAGCTAGATACTTAGCCTATATATAGAGAAGTTTGGGATAGACCGGGACAGCGCCATGTAGTTTAGCAGGGGTGTATGTCAGGCGTTTTCTGGTGAACGACCCATACAGACTTTGGGAGCAAGTCGCCAAGGTTGGCCTGCGATCTTGGCTCCAAGAGGTGCGAGTTGTTTGCCAGAGAAACATGTAGGAAGTAGTTCTTTAGGACCAGGGTAAGAAAATGTTTCTATTAGTTATTTATCTAGCATTAGATGTTAGGTGATTATGAAGTAATAGAATGGCGCTTAAGCTAGTTGTTAGCGATATTTCAATTATGTCTTTATTTAGAGTGACAGTCTTTGTGGTGACAGTCTTGTTAACAGAGTGACAGGCAGTCTTAGTTGAGAGTTGCAGCCATAGTCAGAGACAGAGACGGTACTTATACATGTGGTGTTACATTTACCTACTATGCAAGTAAATATCACTCTAGTGTTGAGCGGACTGTGACGTTGGGCTACAGGTTCCGTGCAGAGACTAGAGAGACAGAGAGAGTTTGTCGTAACCTACAGCCAAGTATCTATGTCTATTTGATTATTAAATGTTAATTCTAGAATCACATGAGTTAAACTATATAGTGTATTTTAATAAGAACCTCTTTTGTTTATGTAATATACTGTCTTATTATATGAAACTATAGCTGTTAATTAAATATTAATTTTTAGAATGCAAATTTGTGTTCAGAGATCATAATTTATATCTTTATTGAATATTGTGGTCTTTAATGTTATCATAATCTTTAAGATGTGTTGTATCAGTTAAATTACATAAGTGAGAATCATCCTAGACGAATAACCATCAAGAGCTTGTAAGAATAAGATAATGAGAGGGTTCTTGACATGGACCTAAGAGTGCTAATTGCAAGCACAATCACAAATGTTAAGAACTAGTAAACTACTGAAGTAAATTCGAAAATGGTTAATTTTCTTTAATTTTGAGTGACATTTTAAGACTTTTTTGTACTTTCACCAGCAAAAGTAAAGGTAAAGTCAAGTTCCCCTTTTAGACCTTGTGGTCTATAGGGCAAATGATGTAAAGGTCATCTGTGGCCTACGGTTAACGAGGGTGTCAAGTGGCCGGCACAACGACAAACAGCCTTTACTTTTCCCCAACTACTGTCAGAGACCCATTAGAGCTGGGTGAACTCAAGGGCGCCCAAAAATCCTGGAATAAAAATCCCAGTCTTCACCAGGATTCAAACCCATGAACTCCAGTGCGGAAGACAAGCGCTTTACGGCTCAACCACCACACCTCTATTATATAAGGTAAGTAAAGATAAGATAAATACTTTTTTTTTTCATAAAACAAAACAAAAAAAAAATAACCACCGCATCCTCTACACTAGCAAGGATTGTTTCAAATGCAGGTTGAATTTAGTTATAGCATTATCAATATTTTATCAATATTAATAGACTTTGGAAGAGCAGGCTATGGAGCCTACATTGAGTCTCTTGGCTTCGACTCCATTTTATCAACTACTAGACAGATATTACCCGCTGCCCACAGGTCTTAACGATATTGCTGATGTAGTCACTAATATAGTGCATTAGAAACAATTAAAGAAAATAACAATGTTATAAGTAATGCCTTAAAAGCGAAAACGTGAATTCACGAATACAAAAATTTTATGAATGGAGCTAAAAAAGGTAATTAAACTTAATTTACACAATAATAAGAATAGAGTTGCACTCATGTAAAAATGCTTTAGGAAAACAAATTTGAATGTTAATTTGATTAAAATATGAAATGAATGGACTATAATTAGTATGTTCATGTGTTAAAGCATAAAACTATCTTTGCCAAGAAAAGTTCTATAATCTTAGAGTTGAATTAGGGTTTTAGACCTAGATTTAGGAATAGAGAGATGAGTTACCTTTCAGTAATTATGTCTAATGAAGGAATGTACATCAGTATTTCGTAGATATAAAGAAGGATTTATGTAAAAAAATGCTTTTGAAACACTCATTTGAAGGTTAATTTTATTAAATAATGAGATCAATAGACTATATTTTGTATTGTCATGTGTCAAAATAAAAAAAATTAAGTGCAAAGTGTAGGTCTTAAAATTAGATCTAGATTTACATCCTTTTGAGCTTTTCTCATGTCAACATTGTAAACAAAGCCTAGATCCATAAAATACTATCTAGCTTTAATAGAGTTGGTGAACTTTATTTTTTTTTTTAGGGTCTTACGTTGGTTTTAGGGCTAAAATACCTACACTACGGTCTAAGTTAGTACGCAAGGAACATTTCTGCCAAGTTTTATCAAGATTGGTCAAGCAGTTTTGATTTCTATTTGGCTCATACATACACATATACCCATAACATTCTACTTTATATATATTAGATTAACAAAATCTATATTTTAAACGAAAAACTCACTTGTGTTGTACAGCCTTTTGTTTTTCCGCATTATGAAACCTCCAGCAATCTAAAAAATAAATAATTAGTAAGTTAGTAAAAAATTTCTTTTTCAGCTAAATAAGAAACAAGAATTATATTTTTAAAATACATTTAAAAAAAAACACAACTTATTAAGTTTAATTGTACCAATAAGCTTTAGCTTGAATCAGTAATACAATTAAATTTGTAATAGATGTAGACAAACAATAATAAATGTGTGCAATTATAAATATTTTTACCAATTGTTTTGGTTTAGCGCAGTTTCATACTTTCAGCTTTCCCAATGTGCTATGATACCACTTAGGGGGGCCCCCAAACGGGTGTCCGAAATTTGTTTGTAAATACATAAATTAATATATTTGATTGACAAATAGTGTCAAGTGCCAGTACGTTTTAAAATATTTTTCCGAAAGAGAAAAGTTAAAGTTAGTTTTACAGTTTAAAATGCAAATCTTTAATAGATTTGTTACCGATTTTTTTTACTTTCAAAAGAGATCAAACGTGTTTGAAGCAAAAACTAAGAATATTACTCTCTCTGTTGCCATGAACAGGGGCGTACTTAGCAGCACACGGGACCCAGTGTGTGTGTCATGTGCGGGGCCCCGTAAGGATAAACTATGTATACCGTACCACATCACGCTAACCGGCTAATCCGTCTATAACGATGTAACAATAACAAGACACTATGTCTGCCTTAAGCTGTGGGCCTTCCTTTTTGTTACAATACATAGAACATTGCGTAGCCATTGTTGGCTTTCTAGTGGCCGCGCTACTGTATTGTGATTGTTAATTTTAAAAAAAGTTTTAAAATTACTATAGCCTATTGGGGAAAAAACAAATAGACGGAAGCAACCAATCCAAATATTTTATTTCGTGTACAAAACATTGACATCCAATCAGATTATATTAGGGAAATATGTGGTGATCAAGTTTGTGAAAATAAAATCTCCGATCGCGGAGCCCCCCTCAAGCACGGGGCCTGGGGCGGCTGCTCCACTTGCCACTCCCTAAGGCCGCTCCTGGCCACGAATAAGACTGTATGATACAAAACAGCGTGATGCATTGGTTAAAACTATGATAATGCAGTCACGTCTGTCTGGCTAGCAAATACGTCTGTTAGGCATAAATCCAAAAGCAATATTGAATTGTTCAACTTTTTTTTTTCCAAATTAACCCAAGAGATCCTTCCTGTTCAAGTTATTATCACATCCTTCCTACTAAAGTTCTTAAACTGATATCTACTAGGAACTTTAACAATTCAACCAGTTCTGGTTGTCTTGACTGGCACAACAGGTTCTCTAGACGTTGGTCTATAACTGTCTGTTTCGTTTGTTCTAACAGTTTGTAAAACTGTTCTTTGCCTTCATCGGTATCGTAGTACCCAAAGATATCGGGATCGAAACCCTTGTTCAAAAAGCGTTGATTTCTTCTGTTTGTTTTCCCATTGTTTGTTTATGATGTAAGATCTGGGTGATGAATGTTTTTTTTTATGAGAAATACTTTCTGCCATGTTTGTTCTAGACGAACTCTCACTTTCTCTCAGACAGAGTAATCTTAAGGTAGTCTTGCTTTTGCATCTTATTTCACTTTGCTTTTCATCTGTCGTTCGTTAAGTAATGTCTCTGCATTTTCAGTTACTGTTTCAATAGTTTTGGATCAGTTGGATTAATGTCCCTGAGTCTTCAACTCATCAGCAGTGTCACAGATGTGTGTGCGAGAGAGAACAAGTTAATTATTGTGTATGTGTTTTCACTGCTCAAAAGACAGACTTGACAGAGTAGAGACAAAGGATAGAAATAGCGTGACATTTAGATGTATAGCTTCTAGGGGGGACCTGATACCTGTAGGTTGGACAGACACCTGACGATTTAGTAGCGTTAGTTTTAGCGTGGGGTTAGGTCTCCGCCCATATAGGGTAGAGTTGTGGGGCATTCGACACACAGTGCCATGTAGTTCTAGCAGGAGCGTGTGTCGAGTTTTCTAGTTAACGACACATATAAACATTGGGAGCAAGTCGCCGAGGCTGGCTCGCGAGCTTGGCTCCAAGGGTGTGTGTTGTTTGCCAGAAACAACATGTAGTGAATTATTTCTAAGGGACCAGGGTAAGAAGAAATAGTTTTATAAGTTTTATATCTAGATTTAGATGTTAGTCGATTGTTAGTTGATTAAGAATAAATAGAATGGCGCTTAGCTAGTTCTTAGCATATTTTCATTATTTCTTTATTTAGAGTGACAGTCAGTCTTAGTACAGTCCTAGATGAGTCCTAGTCTGTGTCGTAGTGGCAGTCCTAGTCTTAGTCGGAGTCTTAGTGACAGGCAGCCTTAGTCGAGAGTCGCAGTGACAGTCTGTATATGTGAGGGTCTAATAGATGTTAGCGACAGTGGTGTAGACCAGTCAGCAAGACGATGAGACAGGCAGCGATTGACATCAGATGACAAAGACAGCGGTACTGAACTCTGATGCAGCCTGCGGCGCTGGGTCCAGTGCATGGAGGATGGAGTAGCCGTGGTGGTCTGATTGGCATGGGTGGTTAGTTGCTGTTTCGTCGATTATGTCTTTCTTGTTATTTTATTAACTTAATGTAATAGTTTTATTGTTACATATTATTGGAGCTAAATCATCAGGTGTCTGTCCAACCTACAGGTATCAGGTCCCCCCTTTACCTGCGATACTTGTGGACGGGAGTGTCTCTCCAAAATAGGGCTCCACAGCCACACGAGGAAGTGTGCGAGATGAACCATAGTCGTTCTACGACTGAAGGAGGCCAATGAGATTATTGGAGCCACTCGTCTTATTATTTTATGTTATAATTGGTTTGCAGTTATCAATTCAATTCATCAATCATTACATTTATTTCATTATTTTAAAAAGGCCATTGATGCCTTAAATACAATATTAAATATTAGTTTTAATTATGAGTTAACTTCTCGAGTTATTAATATATATATTTGTTGTCATTTTTATGTTGTGAATAAGTTAAGACACTGTAAAGTAGTATTGCTTTAAAATACTATAACAACCATGCAGACACAGTAATACACGCACCAAGAGCGAGAATCATCCTAGACATCTTGCCATCAAGAACTGATATTCACGTTCTCGACAAGCAGTTGTGATGCTCATCGGAGTATTTCAATACTCGAGCATGCTTTCTGCTAAATGATGAGAAACTGACGAAACGGATCACCCAATCCAACGAAAAAGCAAAAGAAGGTAGTGAATACTATGGATTCCCTGTAATCAAAACAACCAGAAGAAAGAAAAGACTTTATGGGAAGTTGATTTTTAATGTAGGACTATCAATGGAACTGCAATTCAAGCGTGCCGCGACAGAAGTGCTGGACAGATTTCATATGTGGATGAAAGACACCAAGACACCTGTTGCATGATGACACGCTTAAAACAAATTGCGTTACTTTTTCCTGTTTGCATGATGCAATAAATGGCTAATCGCTTGTTCAATGATGTCACTGATGTACGAGCAGTTTTCATCAACAAACCAGTAATACAATCCACAATAGACAATATGAATTGAGATTTGTCACTTGTGCATTATTTAGCTAATAAACAACGGTATTATTCATAAGAGTCTTAATGATTTTTTTATATTAAGTATACTGATATACTGAACCTATTTGATCTTGGGCTTATATATTTTTGCGTACATTATGTCATGTCATATGTCAAATGCCAAAATGTAAGGGCCCCCCAAAGAGGTCGATCTCCCCCGGGCCGCCAAACCCCTAGCTACGCCCGTGAGTAAAACTCCATTAAACTATTTCTCCAAAATTTAAATACATACTGAATAGATAAATTTGCAGCCGCTAAATGTACTTTTGCCTACCTTAGTTTTCCAAAATAAAAAATTAAAATTTTTAATCAATGGACTTCATTTTAAAATTACTTAAAAACGAATCACCCAAAAAATAAATGTGCAATAACCAGATCTAAAGCAATCATTACTAAATGTTTGGTTTCTATATAATGAACAAAGTAAAGAAGCAGGCTAGTTATGCCCAGTTTTTGACAATGCTTCAAACCCACAATAGAAAGAAAAATTGTTTCTAATCATACCTGCCTACCTGTCATGTAGACAACTATGTTTATTTGATGTTTGTTTGCACAAGTCAAGGTCACTTCCCCAGCTAACAAAGAAATAAGTTATTTTTAGATTTGAGCTTATTTGCAGAAAGTAACGTGATCTGGATGCATGAATTTGGTTGGTTGAAAGGTTTAGCTCAAAAAGAGACTTGGGGGCGCCAAAAGTCCCAGCAAAAAGGTTCCAGAAAGATCAGTCAAAATGTAGCTATGTTTGAGTGTAGACGTATATTTGAGTAGTTATAGAATTTAAAGAAAGATGCCTTTGTTCTGCTTCTTGTTTTATTGAAATATATTTGTATATAGCTGTACTTGTGTTAAGTTTAAATAAAGTTCCTGAATTGTTTCATCAAGGCATTTACTCTATTGAATCCTAGATCGTCTTTGTTCAAAATTAATTTATAATTCAAGATACAGTACCTGGCGGCACAAGATTACTCTCCTATCGGCTAGCTACTTCTTATAGCACCTCAAAAACAGGTTGTGACGTCATTCACATAGGAGAGAAACTTGTGACAGAATGGCACCTCCGACAAACCTCCGTTTTTTGAAACATATGGCTACCTCCGACAAATAGAAAGTTTATTGGCAACTTCTAACAAAATTTATTCAAGGTCTAGGACAAATTTCTAAATGCTTCAAAAGGAACTTCATTTTTATTCAACAAAGGACAGAACTACTGTGTTTAAAAGTTCAGTTGGTTATCGCAAATTTTTTTTAAAAAAAGATTTTCGTTAGAGTTACCGTCTAACTCACGAAATCTATTATTATATGTAATTGGAAAAAGGAATAAGACCAATATACATATTTATTACTTACATGAGCAGCAATAGTAAGTCCTATGAAGTATTATTATTATAACTGGCTACATAAAAAAGACCAGTAAATCAAATAACTGGCATTATAAATAAGACAAGTAAATAAATCATTCGTCTGGCAAAAAGAAATATAAGACCAGATTTAACCAACTGCCTAACCAGTAGAAAGTATTTGTCTCAATTGATCTATATCTACATTATGACTTATGACTCCAGTAAATACAATTTTACTGTCAAATATAACTAGCAAATTGAGGCATTAAGAACTTTATTACTCGATCCAAAGTAGATCTACTATCAAGTTATTGAACATTTTGCTTGAACAAAGATAAAAATAGAATCAACACAATGGCTTTATTTAATAGAATGAAACGATTTCAAGAATTAAGCGAGTACGCTAAAGCAAAAGGAATCCCTAAATATAATAAATGGACTCAAAATAAAGTAGAAACAGAATACAGAAAATACTGTGAAAAATTAGAAGAGCAGCAGCGCAAAGATGACATAGCAGAAGCAGAAAGGCAGAGACACTTAACAGAAGAGCAAAGACAAGAAGAAGAAAAACTAAAACTACCCGGTATATGAAAAGAGAAAACTACAAAAGTTAGAAGAAGAAAAGAAACATTATTCTCAAAAAAAAAGCAGTTCAACGCAATATACATGATTATGATAAAAGAATGAGACTAAGGACCATTATAGACCAAGATCACAAAGAAAATAAGAAGAGAATTAAAGAACAAGACTTACATGACTTCGCAAGTGATGCAGAAGATGAAGAAAATAAAAAGCAAAATACAAAGTCATATGACATGAAACAAAAAGAATCAAAAGATGCTACAAATGATACAGATCCACAAGAAGATACAATAGAATCAAATGAACAAAAGAATGATATAAATGAAGCAAATATTGAACCAGATCACAAGACCAGAATTGATTACATTGAACATATGACTTATGACTCAAGCAAGTCAACATGTCCAGACAAAACCAATACATGTTCATCCCCACCTGCCAGTACATGCCCATCCCTACCTGAGACTACATGTCCACCCATGACCAGTACTTGTTTATCCCAACCACTAATGCTGACTCCATACCTCAAGACTTGAACATGATTACTCCAGCATCAATATCTATCAAAGCTATGTCAAGCACAAACAATACTTCTTACAATCAAGATGAGTTTCAACAACCAGAACCAGAAGTTATTAAAGACACTCATCCTCAGCCAAATTCGAGCACAGACAATTTATCTAACAATCAAGACAAGTCTTATCAATCAGATTCAGAAGCAGAAACCAAAGAAGTTTGTCTTGTGTCTAGTTCAAGTAAACCAGACAAAAAGAAAACAGTACAACCTGATTTTGTTGCTGAAACAAGTATTGTCCAATGTGAGCCAACTAAAGAAGACAGTTCAATCATGAACATTGAAAGCCTAATTGAATTCAGACAATTTGCCCAAGGAGACAAAGTCAAATTACTGTTACCTGACTTGAGTAACAAAATCTACACATGGAAAGGACCATTTGATATTACCAGGAAGATCTCAGACCTGCTTTATGAATTTATCATCAACAATTCTACCAAAGTACTTCCTGTTCATATGCTTGAACGTTATCATGAAACAGAAGACATCACAGCAGACCCTGAAAATAGTTCAAAGCCAGCAACTATTCCAGCCACTATTCCTGAAGAAGAAGGAACATCAACACCCATTCCTGAGATAGATATTTCATTACCAGCATCTCAAGTTGACAATCAAAAGGTCATCACACAGGATGACATAACACAAACATTGACAGACAATGTCATATCCAGAGATCAAGCTGAACTCTCTACAAGTGTTCCTGACATGTTCCCAGTCCTGAACATTGACAGTTACCTAACAAACAGCGACATGAACCGTAAAGTCAACTCCAGAAGCAACATGAACATTGACATTGAATCAGAAAGCGGCAACATGAACCATGAATTAAACTCTGGAAGCAGCAACATAGACATTCAAAGCAACTCCGAATACAGCAACATGGATACTCAGAGCAACTCAGAAGACAGCGACGTTGACAACACACATCTTCATTCTCCATTAACTCAATGGACAGATCCCATCTTGAAAAGAACCAACGAGCTTTACAAACTTTGCTGTATTGACAGCTTGAACTTCAACATGTTCAGTCATTGCTCTATCGGACATTCTTACACAGAGCATTCTACTAACATTACCATACAGCTTCAAGGCTCATCAAACAGACAACTGAGTTTTGATATCGGACAGTTCATATTTTTGCCAAACTCAAACACGGTAAAGTCAGACATTATTTGTGTGCTCAACACAAGATGGAAACAACAGCTTCGCAAACTGAAGGACCTCTTCTTCAAGTTCAGACGATACACACACCCAACCATGATGGCAACTCAGAAGAGATCTGAACTTTATACGCACACCATTAAAATGTACTATAGTCTATTCAGTATTACTCATACTCGTCAAGGAAGAAGTTGTGTTTAATTAATTATTCTTTATCCACAGGTGTACCATATCAGTTTTGTTAACATATATTTCCTTTCAGTATCAAGTAACATAGAAAGAAGTAACTCACTCAAGATTTAATTTATTCAACTACTTTATGTATTATGCCTTGTAAAATTTTGATATTGTTAATAACAAACATTGTCTCATTTTTCATATTCATGCATAAGCATTTTATTAGTTGAAATATTTGTTGCCAAGTCATCAATAATTTTGTTCTCATATACATGACACAAGGCCTTCCCAACTATGCTAAGGAGTGAGATGCCTCTATAACTGTTACAGTCGGTGCGGTCGCCCTTATTTTTGTAAATTGTTACAATGTTGGCATCCTTCAATTCTTTGGGGACCATTCCTTGCTCCCAGCACAAACTTAGCAGATCATGGAGTGGCTTGATTAGGGCATGCTTCCCAGCCTGAATGACTTCAGCAGGAATACCATCTCCTCCGGGTGCTTTCCCGTGTGCAAGCATGTCAATGGCTGTGCTCAGTTCTTTTACAGATGGTATTTCGTCTAATTCGCACAAAACTGGAAGTGGTGGGAAGTTAGATAAAGCAGTTGGCGAGATGACATTTTCAATCTGATAAAGTTCTGCATAGTGCTCTCAACGCTCCATTTGCAGTGCACGATCACTAATGATTGAGCCATCTTTTGACTTAAGTGGGGCACACTTGCTGGTGTGAGGTCCAAAGGCTTTTTTCATGCCCTCGTAGAGTCCTCTGATGTTACCACAGTCGGCACAGGATTGGATGTTTTCACATAGGTCCTGCCAATATTTATTTGCGCACTGTCTTGCTATTCGTTGGGCATCGTTTCGAGTAGATCTGAGTGCTTGTAAGTTGTCAGGGGTGGGCTCCTTCTTGTATTTTAACATGGCTGCTCTCTTGTTTCTGGTGGCAGTTTCCATTTCTTGCAGACTTGCTTCAAACCAGTCTTCATTTTTCTTTGTTTTGTTGCCAAAGACCAGTGATGATGTTTGGTACATAGTATCACGTATGACCGTCCAGGTTTTTTCTACCTCAGTCACTGAAAAGTTTTTGAAAGCTTCCTCTAATTTCTTTGTAAATTCGAAGCTAAGATCAGCATTCTTTGTGTTTGCAGTATTCAGGCGTGCTTTACTTTTTCCCTGTGATGAGTGAATCTTAGTAGGCCGTAGTCTTGTCCGGCAGGACACTAAAGTGTGATCAGTATCACAGTCCGCACTTTGAAAGCTACGTGTCAGCAGTATGTTTCCAATGTCTCTTTTCCGTGTCAGTATCATATCCAGCTGGTGCCAGTGTCCAGACCTAGGATGCCTCCATGAGACACAGTGCTGTGGTTTTGTCCTGAAATATGTGTTCGTAATGCAGAGCTTATGGTATGCGCAGAATTCAAGAAGTCTTTGCCCGTTCTCGTTCATCCTGCCTATTCCAAAAAGCCCAAGGCAGTCTGGCCAGGTAGTGTGGTCTGCGCCTACTCTTACATTGAAGTCACCTAGAATGAACATGTGATCTTTTTGAGGAATAGTCTCAATGGCTTCCTTTAGGTCTTCGTAGAACTTGTCTTTGTCCTCTTGGGGTGAACATAGTGTAGGGGCATAGGCACTAATTAGAGTGGCTTTTCCAAATGTAGTCATCATACTTATGCTTAGTAGCCTTTCCGAGCCACCAACTGGAGGTACAATTGTTGGAAGTAGACTGTTCTTGACAGCAAAGCCCACACCATGCATTCGCGTCTCTTCCTGTGCTTTTCCTTTCCAAAAGAAAGTGTAATCAGCTTCACGGAGCATGCCGTCTTTGGTCAATCGGGTTTCTTGGAGAGCTGCAATGTCAATGCCTAGTCTCTTCAGCTCGTTGTTAATGACTGCCGTCTTCCTTGCATCGTCGACCTGCCGTAGGTCATCTGTAAGACCAGGACACATTGTCCTGACGTTCCATGTCGCTAGTCGCATAATAGGAATTTTCTTTTTCATTTTTCTTCTTTTGTTGCTTGGTGCAAGTTTACAGCCTACTTTTCGTTTTAAACTAAGCTCTAAGCACCCATTAGAGCAGGCAGGCTGTGGCGGATCAGCACCCAACTGTCTGGGGGCTGCCCAGGTTGAGGCGGGCGGTAGCTGATCAGTGAGGCGCGAAGACCTCTCCCACCGTCAAAGACAACCCGTGGCGTCCATACATTACGCCAATCAAGTTGGACTTATAACCTGTAACTGTTGTCTCCCATGTTTAGCCACTTTGCAGCAGCACCAGAGTGTCCTCTCCGGGGCGCATTCCTGGGTCTCAGATAAAGGGGTCATGGGTGGCCCATGCGTCATGATCCCTCTCTCGACCTTGCCGATGTGATCCAAAGGAACGCAACGCATTACATTTGGCACCATCTCAGTTGCAGAAGCTGCCGGAGGGAATTCCGTAGCTGATACTCCCAACACATAGGGGCTTCACTCCTGATTTTTCCTCGAGGTTGTCTCCTGAAGCCTTAGTGAAAGTGACTCCCACAAGCTTCGGCCAGATTCTGATCAAATGTGTCACGCCGGCCTCTGTATACTTAGACTACTGTGCGCCTCATCAAGGTGCCCGAATTTTCTGGAGATTACCCGGAAGGCGCCAAGCAATAATTTAAATGTACTATAAGTCAAGCGTTGTTAGATTACAGTTAGATATAAAAATAGATCTATAATCTATATCTAGATCTAACTAATACTTTATTAATACTGCTGTAAACCTGCTGACACAGATGTTGGTAGTGCTATGTGTGTGTGTTTCAGCCTACCCAAATCGCCCCAGTTCAGCACAGTACAAGAGGTCAACTGTGACCAGTGACAATACACGCCAGTTCGGCAAGGGCGATTACGCACGCAAATCACGGTGAAAGTGATCAACTGGACTGGTCAAGAAAGTTCGAGAAGGCCAGTAGAGACTATATAAGAGTGAGTGTGTTAGAATCGACGGACTTCACGATACCTCGCCATGTGACCAGTACGAGGCGAAGTCAGAACCAGCACGGTGTGTCAAGTCCGGAGCAAGGCTATGTTTTTAGTGTTGATGTGATTGCCACTTGTGATGTATTTGAATTAAAATGTCACTGATACTTTTGAGCCCTGTGAGTTGTGAAGTTCTTTGAAGTTCGCTGTATTGAGTTTGCAGAGAGTCTGGATAGTAGAGAGAGGGAACGATCGTAACAATACTCATAACTCCTATTACTACATTAATTTATATTAATACATTTCTAATAGTAGTCCTATGCCTATAGACTTAAAATCTAGAAATAGTAATAAGAGATCTAGACCTTGTCATTTCACTTCTTTATTGACTTTATCTTTAACCTAAATCTAAAATAAAATCAATAAGCTAGATCAGATCTAGACACTAGAATTTCATTATAAGTCTAAGTGAGTAGTGAGTGTTACCGGTCCCGTGGATCGGCTACAATTACTGAATTAGATCTAGATTCTAGATCTAGTACAATAGGACAAAAGTAGACCAAGATCTAGAATGTAGTAGAACTAGATAGATCTAAATCTAGATTCTTAGATCTAGAATGTCTATATTCTATATTATATATATAGATCCAGAGGGCAGTAGTCTTACTACTGTCCCACCCCGCCTACGGGGCTCCAGGACCGGATTTTCTGTTCTGTTAGACTACTGCCTTTTGGCAAACTCCTGCAGCCACCTGTCCCCCAAACTGTGATGGCTTGCCATCCCTTTGGACCGGGTCAGTTTGGAAGAGAGGCGTGTGCTGACGTGTGGGCAGCCCAGCACTCGCAAATTTACCGCCCAGGCTTTCCCCCAGCTGTCACACAAGAGCTTGCAAGGGGAAAAGATTGTCTCTAGAGACGTCTAGATCTAGCTAAAATACAATGTTTTGAATCAAAAGCGCTTCGATATTTTTGATTAAAATTAATACATTAATATGGGAATTTTTTATTTTTTTTCATTCGACTTTTTTTAAGCTCCAAATTAATTAATTTCTAATGAAAATAAAGACACGTTGTTGACTGAATGATACCAACCCGCCTCTCCTAATCGCTCTTGCGTGGTACCAAACTCAAACCCACCACTCTTGCATTCTTCATTTGTAGACTAGATTTAATTGCTTGATTCCAATCAACATATATCTAGATCTGGGCTCAATGTGTCCACCCCACTTTTTCTGTTTTTTTCCCCCCATAAGACGGCTTAGCGTCTTAGGTCAAAGTTGCCGCTTAGCGTGACCTCCGTGGCCGCTTGTATAAATGTAAGCTAGTTTAGAGAGGAAAAAAAAAGGTACGAAATGCGAAATGCTGTCATTTTTTGGCGATTATGCGTAACGAATACGCATTTTGCGTAACGGTAGGCAGGTATGGTATAACCATGGGCTATAACCATGCACTTGCACCCCCCTGGATTCTGAGTAGCAAAATTCTAGACATTACCATTTTTTTGCATCATTAAATTAATTAACTTCTAAGTAGCCACTGAGCAAGTTGTAATTCCACTGTAGTACAATCATAAGGATAAGTTAATGTTTACTAGTCTAGGTTTAATAGGAATAGATGGCCGATGTGCACCCCTCTTGATTCTAGTAGCCACATTGTAGTAAATTTTATAAAAATTAATTTCTTAGAAGTAGCAATTTAAGAAGTTTTGCTTCCACTGAAGTACAGCTGTAAGGAAAAACTATTAATTGCAATAAACTAGAATATTAATGCTAATCAGGTGTTGATGGCCGACCATGTACGCTTTATTATAGTCTTGCAATTTTTTTGTACTATAAAAAAAAAGTGTGAAATATTTTATTGCACGTGAGTCATGACAATTTGTTATCTCTTGCAGACTATACAAGAAAGCTCTTAATAATAATAAAGTTTTATTTATAGAGCGCTGTTAACTAACTTGATGTAGGCTCAAGGCACTGTGATAACATTACAAACATAACAAGGTTACAAAGACAGTCTGTGAGAAAACGCAAACTTATTATCGGTCCCCGAAGTGGTCCACCCATGCAGGTAAAAAGACAGGTATCAATATTTTCAGAAAGAACATCATAATCAAATTCTTTCAATGAAAAATGACAGAGAAAATGGAAAAAGAAGGTTGATAGATCTTGTGTGAGTTGTGTGGTACAGTAGACCAAAGGATATGTGAAAGTGAATGTGGAGTCAAATGTGGACCTGGCCATAATTGATATCTTGTAATGGATATCTTATTGATCTAATTGTCTGTAAGGGTCAATCTCTAAAAAAAAATCCCTTTTTTCTGTTGTTTTCAGGTATATGGTAAACTTTTAGTTCACATGATAATAAGAATACCTACTTATTAATTGCTGTTTTAAATTATTTTCCACTTATTTGCATATTAAATAGATTGTTTCTCTTTAAAAAAATTTGGATACAAACGTGTTATAGCCTGTATGATAAAACTTAAGTAGCGTAGCAAAACAAATGTAAAAAAAAAATAATTTTCTACAAAACGTCTAAAACCATTTGCATAAATGTGTTGAAAATATGGTAAGTAATTACCTCCCTTACTAAAGAGCTTCCCGTGTTTGTTACTATTTATAGTGAATAGTTGTAAAAGTGGTGTATTTTATGAAAAAACTGCTTGCATAATAGTGATTTAAAAAATTAGACTTTTCGCTTTTAGAAAAGCAGAATCTAGTCTTGTTTTCCGATGGGCTATTCATGCGGCGTTATTCAGAATTCTCTGCAGCTTTGCTATTTTGTCATCAGATATACCTGCTAGCAAAGCATTGCAGTAGTCAAGTCGGGAGAGTAGGCTATTATGAATGCTATTGCTAGCTTTCTGTTGACTCCATCGTCAAACTGAGTCAAACAGGGTAGGATATGACCTAATCATTGAAGCTCAAGATAACAGCCCTATGGAGACACTCTGGAGTCAGAAATAAGAACCCAGTCACAATTTTGAGATGATTTATTTGGCGGATGTTAATTGCGATTCATTGTTAACATTTTCTGATAGATCGACCGTAGGTAGGCATAGACAGAATGGATAAGCTTAACAACGCGTTTTCAAAGTAAATTGTTTGTTCAAATGTTAAATATTTAATTTGAAACATATTTAAAAGGTCACTTATTATCGTATATTGGGGGGGGGGGGG
>JADKLZ010071906.1:0-12176 GCA_021533235.1 Biomphalaria straminea | reverse complement strand
TTCTTTATTATTCTCCGTAGATGGAAATTTGCACCCCCCTGGAAAAAATCCTGCGGGCTCCCATGAGTATAACTAATTTAGTCTAGGTACTTTGATTTTCCGGAATAGTTCGATTTTTTTTGGTTACCGGAAACTGGTGTTTTTCTGTGGCAGTATATAAGGCTGAGACCATGTGTGGTCTAGTATAATGTGTTTTTGTTCTCAAAATCATTGTTAATCAGATTAATTGTGCCCATTCCTTTCACAAGGACAGGATAACACTTCATTATTTATATCGATATGGGCGTGGTTCTATTGTTTACATGGACATTTCTCGTATTATGGCAGATAGCGGTAAGTTGACTTCAAAATTTTTATATTTTTAATTGCGTGTCTCATTTAAACAAATTACGTCGTGTAGATTAACATTAGACCTAACTATTTTCATTAGTTTTATCTTAATAAGTTGTTGCCTTGATAACCATTCGGAATCTCAAATGACAGGGGTATCATTATCGAGAACGAAGCGATCGGGACCATTTTACCGGAAATGATGGAAACAATAAAAACAATGGCCGTATCGTATTTTTCTTACATCCCATTTATTTCTAAATCCATCAATAGCGATCAATTCTTTGATCATCTATTAATTTAAAACTTTAGAAATATTATTTTGATGATAATATTTAACTTTTATGATATTATTTTCTTTATTTATCTCACAACAAGCCCGATACTCAATCGCGATCATGGCCGATAATTAAATAATTTAAAGCTAGGTCTAGTCGCGAGATCGTAACTCCCCCCCCCCAAGCTATATTTTAACCTATTTAAAAATCTTTGCTATTTAATTTTAATTGTAGATCTAAATATATTTAGAAGTGGAATTAGATTTAAAATAGATCTAGGTCCAAAAAGACTGGATCTATAACACTAAAATCATTAAATATAATTAGCAAGGACCCATCTTCTAAAGACATACTGACATACACACTAATTTTTTTTTTTTTAATTTTTTTAATTTTTTTTTTTTTAGAATACTATGTCTATTTAAAATATATGCCCGATCAATAGCTAGGAAAATGTTTAAAAATAACTTTTCTAAAATAAATCAAAATCTAATAAATTGTGTTAAATTATGATTATGATAATTAATTGAAAATCAAATTAAAGACAATTTTTCAATTACAATTTTTTTTTATTTTATTTTCACAGAAAACACCATCATGGGCGTAACTGGCAGTGGTGTGCCACTAGGTAGTGAGTGTGGTTACATGATAGTCAGATGCACTGTCTGATGATGCAGAGCAGGGAGCAGTAGACTCAGTAGTGGTGCAGTTGTATTGGATGATATGCAAACTTTGACGCCTGGCGCCGCAGCCTCGCAGAGCTCAAGAAGAAGATGTGGCTGCGGTGTGACATGATTGTCATACACATTAATGGGGCAGCAACAGACAGGGATTTAATTTAATACTTTCACAGATTCTGTCACCATCATTAAGGACAAGCAAAAAAGTTCATATTGGAAAATTATTTTTGACTTGGTGACGTATTACATTTACTTACTGTCACCACAGTTCTATAACCAAAAAAAGTTTTGTGCTAACTTCAATCTCAGGTTTCAAAATAATAAAAAGAACAGCACAATTAAATTCATGCATTTGTGTTGAAAATTTTATTCATACATCTCTGAAAGTTAAAAGAATACAGCCTTTTTATCTGAAAAAAAGTACTTTGTCTTTTTTTTTTACATGTAGTGCCTCGTCATGGAGTGTAAAATATTTTCTTGGACTTCTATATATGATTTAAGGGTAAAATAAGTAACAAAAGATAATCAAGCATCTGTGTTCAAAATTATATTCAAGTATCTCTTACGGTTTAAAAGTTATAGTCTTTGAAATGTGAAAAAGTACTTCTTCGTCGATTGTTTCTTTTTTACAAGTAACATCACTTTAAAAATGAATAAGAAAATTTCGTCAAAGTCTATCCCTTGTTTGAAATAGAAATTAATATCAGGACATAATCATGCATTTCTGGTGAAATTTTCATGCAAATAACTTGAATAGAGTATTGAATAGTTAATAAGTTACAGCATTTTTATTGCAAAATTTTCCTTTTTCGGTCACAATTTTTTTTTTTAAATATAGGCAAAATTTTTGACACTAAAATTGCTATAACTTCTGTTCTAATTAACCTATAAACATAAATGAGGTACCAATAAACTCGGTTTAAAAAGACCTATCTAACTATATTAGTATCATTACAATGTATTGAGTTTGAAATTTTTATCAAAGTACCTAATTTAGTCTTAGTGACTAAGTGGCATCGACTAAGTTTAATTATTAAAGTTAAAGTGAAGTCTAGATCTAAGTCTAAATACTAAAATTTACTACAAAACTACTTAAACTAGATCTAGATCTATATATTAATTATATATTATTAGACATTAGATGATTAGTCTAAGTCTAATCATCATTAGTCATCAATACTACAATAGATCATCATATCAGACATATCATAGTTTCATAGTATTTATACTATTTTTAGTGTGACATAGATCTAGATGAAATCTAAAAATTCTAACCTACCACCATCATAGCCATGGCATGAACTTAATTGTGAAATGATGAATGATGTTGAGGTCTTGCCGATGAGTTTAATTAGAGACACTAGATTAAATATACATATAGATGTATACCAAAATTTAGATCTAGATCTACGAATATGGCTTGGCTTTGATTCTATTGTAGATCTATATACAAAGGCTAAAATCTTTATGGTCATTCAAGTTATTGTATGAATATGAAATAACATGTTCAATGTTTGTGGTAATCAATGACCGGAAACTGCAAAGGGACGACACCCTTGCTGTTTCCTGTTGCACAATACAAATTGCACAATAAACAGTAGTGATATGGATAAATTGCTTAAAAAATGTCATGTACATTCTAGATCTAAATTAAATTTGAAATAGGTCTAGGCTAACAAAAAATAAAAATATTTTTACAATTTTTGTTTTGTTTAGCGCTTTTAATTCTCTTTCAAAAGTCGTCTCAAACTGTTGGGAAAAGATGGCACCATGTAGTGATCATTATGAATGATTATGGAGAGCGAGCTCATAGATTATATATAGATCTAGCCCGGGTTCAAGAATATATTGGTGGGCCCCCCTCCCCCAATAAGAGGAATGTAATGTGTGACAAAACCATCAAGAAATCTAAACGTATTGGTATATTTACCAAAAGACATTCCAATACAACCAGTGGCGTACCGAGGGGAGGGCGGGGAGGGCATAAGCCCCGGGCGCCGGAGGTTAGGGGGCGCCAAAATGGGTATTACACGCTCTATATAAACTAGGGGAGAGCAACTATGAATAGACTAAGTCATCGAATATCTTTTACTAAATGGAAGGAATTGGAACATCGGATTTCACAAGGTATGTTGATTGATATGGAAGTTGAGAAACAAATTCAAAATGAAAAGCAGAAATGGCGTGAAGTGCTGAAACGAATTCTGGCTTGCATAAGATTTCTAGCTAGCCAAAATTTGGCTTTACGTGGTCACTGTGAAAGTCTTGCTGAAGGTGATACCGAATGTTACAATATAGGAAATTTCCTGGCCACAATGAAGCCAATTGCTCAGTTTGATCCATTATTATCAAGTCATCTACAGCATTCTAAAAATTTCCTGGTTCAGTTTCATATCTGTCACCAAGAATTCAAAATGAATTTATCAGTTTTCTTGCATCTACTGTCAGAAAGCAGATACTCTGTGATATTCGACGAAAGAAATATTATGGACTAATGCTAGATTCAACACCTGATCTAGCACACCGGGAACAGTTATCAGAAGTTATTAGGTTTGTTGATGTTAATTTCAAAACCAAAAAAGTGAACAGCAAAGAATCTTTTCTTGGTTTTATTCAGCAAAAGATGCAGCAACACTAGAAAATGTTATTGTTGAACAGTTGCAAGCAGACAACCTTCCTATAGCTGACTGTTGATCTCAGTGTTATGATAACGCAGCTGTAATTGCAGGAGAACTGTCCGGACTCCAACAAAGAATTGCCATTCGAAATCCTCAAGCATCGTTTGTTAATTGTAACAACCATAGCTTGACTTTAGCTGGATTATATGCTGCAAAACAGGATCCAGTTGTTGTTACATTTTTTGGTGCAGTTGAGAAAATTTACGTGCTTTAACTGTTCGATGGGAGAAAATGAAAGAATTGCTTAGAATTACATTGAAGAGAGAATTCCAACACGCTGGAGTGCAAGACAAGATGCGGTGAATGCAATCCACGAACAGTTTGATGGATTTTTACAGCTGTTAGAAAACCTGTATGAAGATGGTACTCAAACTAGTGAGACTCAGAATGATGCATACAGTTTGCTTCAAAATGTGATGAATTTCAATTTCATCACTCTACTTGAATTCTGGCATGCAGTTTTGTCAAAAATTGACCGGATTCAAAAACGACTGCAAGATCCATCAATGAATTTCCATGACGCAGCACTGGATTTAGAAGGACTGCAGCAACGGCTAAGTAGCATTTTAGAAGATGTTTGCATCACTGCAGTCAATGCAGCTAAAGTTCTGTGTGAAAAATTGGGAATTAGGATAGAAGGAAGAATTAAACGTTGAAAACAGATGCCTGG
This sequence comes from Biomphalaria straminea, assembly GCA_021533235.1. Classification (NCBI taxonomy): domain Eukaryota; kingdom Metazoa; phylum Mollusca; class Gastropoda; family Planorbidae; genus Biomphalaria; species Biomphalaria straminea. Next base: position 7,540 of record JADKLZ010071906.1, on the reverse strand, counting down.
TGAAAATGCTCGTGATGCAGGATTCGGTGCGGTTGAAGAAATAACTCGCATTATGAAATCAGTTATCGATAGACTAATCCAGGAGATGACAACACGATTTGGTCGTCTGAAGACGTTAGATGAAAAGTTTGGATTTCTATTCGACATCAGCAAATTGTTTGCTAATGATACCTCTGATGATATTCAACAGCACTGTGCTACGCTGGCTGACTTTTATAAAACTGATATCGATGGACCTGAACTGTTCGTAGAAATCAGTGACTGCAGTACCCCAAGCAGCCCATTAGAATTACTTTCATTTATTATTTCATAAGGCAATGACATATTTCCAAACTTGCGAATTGCTTTGCAAATTATGCTGACAATCTCTGTGTCGGTTGCTAGCTATGAGCGTTATTTTAGTAAACTAAAAATCATTTTAACTTATTTGAGAGCTTCAATGGGTCAGGAGCGTTTGTCAGACTTGGCATTGCTAAGCATAGAAAAGGAGCTGGTCGAAACAATTAATTTTGATGATGTCATTGACAACTTTGCTAGTGCAAGATCACGAAAAGTAGTTCTATAAGAAATGGTTAATGTTGCTTCAGATTGTTCATTAACTTTGTTTACAATAATTTTTTTTAATTTATTGATTGGTGATTGTTTTTATGCAAATATAGATTATGCATACTGATAGGGGGGGGCGCCAACAGACTATGCCGCCCAGTGGCGTAGCAAGGTATCCGTGGGCCCGGGTTCAAGAATATCTTGGTGGGCCCCCCCCCCTACCCCAAGTAAGACGAATGTAAAATGTGACAGAACTATTGAGTAATCTGAATGTATGAGTATGTAACCAAAAGTCATTCTAATACTTTCTGCTTTATGTAGATTTTCCTTCTCATTTTTCAACATTCACAACACAACGCTGACTGCGCTTACAATTTTGTGTTGGACAATAAGCAGACCAATGTTATCGAAAAATTCTAATTTTCCTCTAATTGCTGCAGCTTCCATGCGTCTTTTTTCTTTGAGAAACACAAACTGGTATGGTACTTCAAAATATTTTAATCTCATAGTTGTTAAAGCATTGGTCAGAGAAAGACACTCTTTCATGATAACTTAGACATGTCTCTTTTTTTTTATAACCTGCTCCCTAATTTGGTTTCGCCATTCATTGTAACAGAAAATATTCAACTTTAACAATACATGTAACTTATTCTGGTGTTTCGTTTGCTTGCTAACTTTTTTTTCTATTTATACTTTTTTAAAATTCTTTTATAATAATCACTTTAAATTTTTTTTACGATTGAATGCCATGACTGATAAGAGTTATTATTCCACATTATAAATACAGAAAAAAAAAGAACAGATAGAGATTTGAGAAAATTGAATAATTAACATATGTTTCGAAATTTTAATTCGTGAATTAGTGTCATCCGTAGGTTTTGACGTGGGCCCAAACTAGTCAGGAGTCATGGGCCTTAGTGCAATGAACCCCTTTGCACTATTGTTGCTACTCCACAGACTGTGGGCCCCTAATGGTCATGGGCCCGGGTTCATTGAACCCCTTCGCGCCATGGATGCTACGCCACTGATGCCGCCCCGGGCGCCAGGCACCCTCGGTACGCCACTGAATACAACTAAAGTAGAATACGTTTGACATTGTTCAATTTTGAACACAAATTAAAAGACAATGTTTGTACAATTTTTGAATAGAATGAAACGAGTTAACGCAGTTTCAAATATAGAAACAAATGTATTATGAGTTCTACTTTCCATTCTACACATCTACATTCCTAAACCACTTCTAGGTGTCAAACTTTGAAACATTGATACAAGATATAATAGACCTAGTATCCAGTCCTACGTCAATTTTTTAACAGTAATTAGATGGAATATTTATTGATTAAAATTTTTCTGCCCCTCTATGTAACAACATAAGAGACCTGTGCATCTATTTCTAAATGCGCGAGTAATTTCTTGTAATAAAACATAGACCAAAGCCATTCTATTATCCAGTCATATTGGAAACATTTAGACAGGCCTGGATTAACCATTAGGCAAACAAGGCACGTGCCTAGGCACCAAGCGTTTGGGGGGCACCACAAGAAAAATGTGTATATTGTCCCGATAGCCGCGCGAAATCGACCTGACATTAGCAAACGCAAATGTAGGCCTAAATTCAATCGCACATTATTTAACCTTGGTCCCACAACCTGGGGGTAAAATATCCCCATCCAATTTTTTGCTATTTTTCTTCAAGGCATTTTGTGCTATTTGTTTTTTACTTTTATACGAGATGTTTGTGCTACGTAACGCACTAATGCCTAGCGACAAATTCACGTCCGTTTTGGTCTGTATTCACCATCCACAGGATCTGTGTACTGTTTTGTTTGTAAATTTTTTGCGCTTAAAGGTTACACAAATTTGGCTGATAAAAATGGGTTCAGTGACTGGAAAAATAACATTCAAGTTAATAATCATGACAAAGCGCTACTCATAAAGACTGCATGTTAATATACCTAACTCGTCGACAAGGCTCTGGTCTACTACAAAAGCTAGAAGAGCAAATTAATGAGGAGTACCGTTACTGGGAACATATTTTGAGGTGAGCAGTAGCGTTATTTGTACAATAGCTGAGCGTGATATGGCTTTTAGAGTGACAAATGAAAAAATGTGTATCTTTACAAATTGGAAACTTATCTAGGGTTGCTGGAGTTGGTCAGTCAGTTTGATCCATTTTCAGCATCACATATTGCGAAATATGGAAATTCTGGAAAAGGAAATTCTTCTTATTTATCCAAAACTATATGTGAAGAACTGATTGAAATTATGTCCCAAAAAGTTCATGAAGTAATTTTAGACGAAGTAAAGGCTTCAGGTTATTTCAGCTTGTCAGTAGACTCAACACCAGATGTTTCACATATAGATCAGTTAAGCGTTGTTCTTGGATATGTGTTAGATGGAGAGCTCATTTAGGGGTTTTTTGAATTTCTTGTAGCTGCAAACTCACAAAGGTGAAAGTATGGCTTAGCAAGTGTTGCAGTACTTACGTGAAGTTTGCAATATTGATTTTTCGAAATGCAGAGGTCAGTCATACGAAAATCCTGCTAATATGTCTGGGTGCTACAAGGACATGCAGAAAAGAATTCTAGAGGAAAATGCGTTTGGTATATACATATCCGGTGCTGCCCATTCACTAAATCTGGTAGGCAGAACTGCCGTTGACTTTTGTTTAAAGGCAGTAAACTTCTTCCATACAGTGCAACTGATCTATACTTTTTTCTAAGCTTCAACCAATAGATGGAAGATTCTGAAAGGATGCCTTTTGAATGAAACGCCTGTAAAGCCCCTTTCCGACACCAGATGGGAGGCACATGCTGTTGCAACTGAAGCTATTGTAAAGTCTCATCCTCAGATTATAGAAGCGTTAGAATGTTTACAAGAAGACCAGTCACAGAAGGGGGACACCAGAAGAGAAGCAGAAAACATTGCAAAGACGATGGAAGAATTAGAATTTGCTTTCATGCTTGTCTTTTGGGAAGAAGTGTTACTGTTCTGTTGTCACAGATTAATAAACTACTGTAGACTTTACAATTTAACAATAAATAATATAACGAGACTTGTCTTCATTATTAAGGTAGACATGGCGAACTCTTTTATTTCCGCTCTATCTTTTACGTTCACTCAGAAACATAAACAATAAATAATGACGTAATATATTTTATATTAGCACATCCTTCCTTTTAAAGTTCTTAATAGGGCCTACTGATATCTAGAAGGAATCTTAACAACTCGGCCACTTCTGGTTGTTTTGACTGGCACGACAAGTTCTCTAGACGTTGATCTATAACTGTCTGTTTCGGTTGTTCTAACAGTTTGTTGTTCATTGTCGTCGTCAGTATCATAGTACCCAGAGATGTCTTCATCAAAACTCTTGTTTAAAAACCTTTGGTTTCTTCTGTAGGTTTTTCCATCATTTGTCTTTATGATATAAGATCTGGGTGATGGGTGTTTCCTAATGACGACAGCTTTCTGCCATGTTTGTCCTATACGCACTCTCACCTTCTCTCCGACAGAATAATCTTTAGGTAGTCTTGCTTTTGCATCGTATTTTACTTTGCTTTTCATCTGTCGTTCGTTGAGTAATTTCTCTGCATTTTCAGCTATCGATGGTTCAAATAGTTTGGGATCAGTTGGAATTATGTCCCTGAGTCTTCTACTCATCAGCAGCTGTGATGGTGAATACGGCAGTCCACTTATTGGAGTATTTCTATACTCGAGCATAGCGAGATATGGATCTTTCCCACTTTTGTATGCTTTGTTGAAAATCTGCTTTACGATACCAACATAACCTCACTTTGACCATTTGATTGAGGGTACCTGGGACTTGATGTAGTTATCTTGAAATTCCATTCAGAAGCAAAATCTCTATATTGATAACTGTTGAATGGCATATTGTCGCTCACTATTTCTTCTGGTATGCCATGTCTAGCAAAAATACCTTTCAGTGCTCTGATAACACATTCTGCTGTTTTGTTCTCCAGTCGTTTTATTTCAGGGTATTTTGAGAAATAGTCCACAACTAGCAACTAGATAAATTTATATTTGTTTGACAGGGAACCCAAATATTTCCAATTGATAAGTATCAACCTTAGATCTGTATCTATTATGTGACGTTCAGAGTTGAACAGTGAAACCATATATTATACCAAATCTAGTACCACTGTTAAAAATCTAAATTATTTCTCGTCATTACATTGATAGGATTGTGGACAAAATAGTAGCATGTTTGTATATTTGTTTTTGTTAATAAAATGGTGTGGTGTATTTTTTTTTTACTCTTCGAGCAATTTTGAATTATTTTAAATGTTTTTTTTTTATTTATTCATTCTGTCTAGCACTCAACTAGGTGTTAACTAGAGTATCCAGCTGAATGGGTAGACAAAAAAGGGGGGTATAGGTAGAGGATTAACCAAAGCGGCATGACGATATGGGTATGGGCCTCTATTAGAAGAAAAGCAAATATGGGTAGGGCAAAAAGGCTACAAGACGGACATGAATGTAAAAGAAGGCCTACATATTGAAAGTAAAAATGTTACCTATAGTAAAGTGAGGGCTCATTTAAATGTTTCAGCTTGCTTGTAAGATCTCTTTTTTTTTAAACAAGGCCCTATAATTTTTATCACATACTGTCCTCATTAACAAAATATTAACAACGAAAAAAAAATTCTTTTGTTTTTGGAAATATCCAGTGAACGATTAGTCTGTGAACAATCTGTCTGTGAACGAAATGTTAGTGAACGATTTGTCGCGTGAACGATTTGTCGTGAACCTACTGTCGGTGATCAAGTTGTCGGTGTACAAGTTGTCTGTGAGCGAATAGTCCGTGAACGAATAGTCGCGTGAACGAAAAGTTGCGTGAACGAAATGTCTGGTGAACGAATAGTCGCGTGAACGAAAAGTCGTGAACGATTTGTCGGTGAACGAAATGTCAGTGAACGAATTGTCGTGTCCCCACTGCTGAGGGCTACAGGCCCATTTCACTCACATCTTGTGTGGGAAAGATGGCTGAAAAAATGGTAAATGAGCGTCTGGTTTTGATACCTTGAGAGTGACCGTCTTATGGCTTCAGAACAGGCTGGTTTCCGGGCTGGAATGTCCGCAATAGACCAAGTCAACATCTTTTTGCAGAGCGTAGCAGATGGATTCCAAAGGACCGAAAGCACATACCAGTCTTCGTTGACTTAAAACAGGCATATGATAAAGTATGGCGGCCTGGTTTGCTTCATAAGATAAGAGCCGTGGGTGTGCGGGGACGGATATATAACTGGATTAGAGACTTCCTACAAGAGCGTACAATAAGAACAAGGATGTACGGAGAGGTCTCAGGGGAAATGACCCTCGAGCACGGCCTCCCCCAGGGCTCCGTCCTGTCATGCATCCTTTTCACGGCCTTCATAAATGACCTACCGGCTCAGCTAAAATGCCAAAAGCTACTATATGCTGATGATATTGTCCTTTGGAAATCCGGAAGGAGCGCAGCCTCTATACAAAAAGTGTTGCAAGAAGATCTCCATACGCTCTGCTCATACACACAAAAATGGAGGCTAGAAATAACACCTCCAAGAAGGTCTATTCCCTGTTCACGCTCGGGACTGGCATTCTCGAACAACCTTTACGGCTCTCCCTTAACGGAAAGGCTCTCAGCATGGAAAAGCTACACAAGTACCTTGGTGTAACTTTAGATCGCAAACTAAAAATGTGTGCGCACATTCAGGATGTTGCAAGAAAGACCTCAGGGAAACTTTGCATTGTGCGGAAGCTGGCATCCACGAAGTGGGGAGCCCGAGCAGACATGCTTCGATCCCTGTATTTAGGAGCAGTCCGATCACAGATAGACTACAGCCTACCTGTGCAAATTTATGGCTCTAGGACTGCTCTTGAACAGCTTAATAAAATACAGTCTCAAGCACTAAGATTTGTCTGTGGTACCTTTAGGTCAAGTCCAGTAAATGCGGCTGAAATAATGGCTAATGTAGGTCCACTAAACCTTAGGAGGGAAAGGTCAGTACTGATCTGCTTTGAGCGATACAAAAGGCTGTACGAATACCTCCCAGCTAGAAAACTAGTGGATGGTTGGAGATGCAGAAGACGTATCAAGATGCAGTCTTTTATGCACCATGCCACTAGACTATCTGATAAAGCTGGCCTCTCCACCAACCGACAAAACATTCAACGTTTTCACCCCCTTCCCCCTTGGTGTCGCCCAACGACCCCAGACGTACGACCGAAACTAGCAGATCCTAACTTCACTAAGCAAAATCGTTTATCAAACGACCTCCAAATAATAGCACTGGAGACCATTAATGCTTTGAAGCCCAGTGCTATTTTTGCATATACTGATGGGTCGGCATTGTTGGATTCTGAAAGAGCAGGCTATGGAGCCTACATCGACTTTCTTGGCTCCCACTCAGTTAAAATCTTTGGACCATGTGGTAGTGTTTGCAGTTTTGATGCGGAGACCATGGCAGTCTGTGAAGCCCTAAAGGTCATTGACTCACAACTCGGCGAGGGACATTTGAGGGCAACGCGGATTGTTGTGGCCACTGACTCAAAACCTGTATTACAGGCTTTGCAAAGCCCTGGACCATGGCCCCCCAATATCGACACTGTCATCATGGCCTCACACAACATGAAGCAGCGCTATGGCATTCCTGTGATAATGCAGTTGGTACCAAGTCACATGGGTGTGACTGGGAACACTATTGCAGACTCCTTGGCCCACCAGGGAGGACAAATCCCACCAACTGAACAGGCTGTAAGTTTCCACCATGCCCTGGCTATAATTTAAAAAAATGAAATGGAAAAGTGGTTTGAGTGCTGGGACAAGTCCCCAAAAGCCCGTGGAGTCTGGGAGCACATAAGGCGCCCTGACCGCACTTCCCCGATAACGTAGGCCTACTGTCTTTTAAACACTATAGTAATAAATATGATAAATAAAAAATTAATAAATATTGTAATAACTTCAAGTGAGGCAACTCAACGAGGACAACAATGT
>JADKLZ010071898.1:0-12807 GCA_021533235.1 Biomphalaria straminea | reverse complement strand
TACAGAATTGAAATTTTCTAGGTTGTTTACCAGTCAAACTGATTACTTCCTATTGTAGAATTTCTTTTTCCTGATTTCTAATAGCAGATTTAGTGTTCAATTTGAAGGGCTCTAGTGTAATCTGAATATGTAAGAATAGACTAGTAAGTGGGCACACTTTATTATTACTGCACATACGAAAACGAAATGTTCTTGTCCCTTAGTAAATTCATCACTGATATGTCTCTCAGAAAGCCAAGCGCTCCAAATTCTATAATGCCTCTAGTTGTGTTATGTCTCTTCTCTCATAAGATACGTTTGCTGGTTTTTAAATGAATAAATTAAAGGGATGTAACTTGTTATCCTAATGCTAAACTGAAAAGAAGAAAAAAAGAGTGTTAGTTCGCACAGTTTTAGGTAAACTTCCAGAAGCAGGGGAATTAACCATGATAAACTCTTTTTTTGAAAAAAAAATTGAACAAGATCTGGGAATCAGGAGAATTGACAAAGCCCTGTTTTAAACCGCTTTTTATTACACTTCTAATAAAAGGAAATTAACAACTCTTTCAAAACTACTACCTACACCATCAGACTTATAAGACACTTTTTTAAAGTCCTGTTATAAATGATATTAAACCTGCCAAAGCTGTTATGAATGCACATCAATTAAGATTCTATCCAAGCCAAAACACAGAGAGATAGAGAGCGAAAGTTAGCATATCTCTAGTTGTGCCCCATCGATCCAACATACTAATCAGCAGTGACAAACATCAATCAAAGGGCCAACTGGGTAAGGCAGAGAAATTTCATCCGGTCAGACACAAGATTTGTAATATTTTTGTTTAAATAACTGCTATGAGGAATTCAATTTTTTAATTTTTATCTTTTTTTTTCATTTTTACAAATTAAGCAAGAACTTGGGTTTTCTCAACGAATTATATGATTGTCGCTGTTATCTTTTTTTTTTCTTCTTTTTTTTTTTTTTTTTTTTTTTTTCTTTTTTTTTTTTTTTTTTCTTTTTTCTTCTTTCTTTTTTCTTTTTTTAGGAAACCTCAGCTTTTTAGCTTTGGACATCAGTTGTCGAGCTGTTTACATCCTAGGGATCCTTGGGCTTTTGCCTCTTTTCTTTGCCTCTTTTTTGGGCTCTGCCTCTTTTTCGGGCTATTGGCCTCTTTTTGGGCTTTTAACCAGCTGTTTTTTTTTTTTTTTTTTTTAAAAAAACAAATTTTTATTTCTATAAGTAAGCTTACATTATTTGGTACTGTAATAACAATATAAATACATATATTTAAATGGAAAACATGCCAATAGAATGAAAACATACAAGTAACAAGTAATAAGCAACAGATGTACAAGAAACAGTTTAAAGATCTTTTCTCCAGTGATAACAATATGTTTGTAGATTATACTACTTGAACAAAGGGATGAATATCACGAACATACTTTCTCATACTTTTGGTATGTTTGTAGATTGGTGTCATTTAAAATTTTTGGCTCTCCCTTTTTGACAATTTTTCATTGTCTCCCTTGAGACCAGGGACACTACTCCCTCCTCACCAAGGTGACAATTCCATCTGTTAGAGTCAGAATTTGGGGAGTTCTGCTTCATTTTTGAAAAGTCTTCATTCTGACGTTAGTGTTGTGGGGTGGTAATATTTCAGTTCTTAGTTCCGTGATATATAACTGTGGTGTACGTGTTTTGCTTATAATGTTTGACAGTATGATATGTAACAAAATTTCTTTCTAAGTTTCGTTAAATGTAGATATAGGAAATATGTAACATAGATAGGTTAAGGATAAAATGCAATAGCATAAACAAACATGGTTCTAGAGTCAGTGAAATGTTGGAAAATTTTCTAAACATTCACTTAGTATAATACTATAAAAATAATAATAATATTGTAATTCATTGTTTTTATGGAATAGATGATATGTCCAAATTATCTGGCGATTGTTTTATTCTTGTAATCACCCTTGTTCTCCAAGCGTTGTCCGTGTTTGTAAGTTAGTTCAAAAGTAAAAGAGTTCTTTTCACTTAGATCACGTGTACAAAAGAACGTAACCAGGGAAAAAACAAATTAGTCTTGTAGAGGTGTTTACTTCCCGTCAAGAAAAACAGTTCTTGGGTAATTTTCCGTTAAAAGGGTCCTTACACGTTTACGTGCTCACATGAACATTAATTAATATATTACTTAATAACAAATTAAATGTCACGGTGAAGTAAAAAAAAAAAAAAAAAAAAAAAAAAAAAAATAGAACAGAGCTGGGGTTTAGCAGGTTTATGAAGTACATTAATTTAAACAATTTTAACAACTGATATTATCTATTCTATGTTCAATTATTTTCCTAAATATTAAGTCTAACTTATTGGGATGTACAGATATATTATCATGAACAACTTTAGTTATACTGCGCCAAACTAGACTTCTGTATTCTGAAACTATTATTAAATTAAAGATATGAGTCTTTTTACATGTTATAGGTAATTTATTTAGAACAATATCCAAGTTAAGATTAACATTACATTTACAATTCGCATTCAAAAGGTCTTTCATAGTGCCTCTGACATTCTCGATAATTTTACATTGTAAGAACAAATGATTTTCATTGTCCCCATTCTCTGCATGACATAATCACATGTGTGTACATTTCTCTTCTTAAATTTAATTGGGGTCATGTTGTAAATTAGCCTGTAGGCCACCTCCTTCGCTTTGGGTGTTATGTTTTTGTTGTGTAAGTGCGTGAATGTGTCTGTATATGTGTTGACTGTTATTCCTAGTTCTCTCCCCCACTTTATTCTAATTACTAAATTTTCTTTGAGTTTGTTTCTAAGTGCTGTGTAGATGTCTTTGGATGTGTGGTGTATTAAATTTTCGTTGTTTTGTAAATGTCTAGCTAATGATCTGTAGAAAGGGTGAGTGTGTGTGCCGAAAAAATGGGGGTTGTTGTTTTGGATGGGAAGAATTTTGTTTAGCCTCAGGCCGAAATAGTACAAGGTTAAGGGGAATTTTTCGGGGGACCTAACTACTTTTCCTAAATATTTTAACCTTTGTACTTTTATTTTTGTATTCATGTCTTGTAGGCTAATCCCCCCGTCTTTTTTGTCTTGAATTAGTGTGTTGTGTTTTATGTTTGTGATTGTATTTCTGAAAATGTATTTCCTAATTATTTTGTTTATTTTGTCTATGAAGTTGGGAGGTGGCTCTACAGCGTTGGTCAGGTAAAGGACTTTGGGTGTAATTAAGCTGTTGGTTAAAATGGCTCTGCCAAAAATGGTGGATGATGTGTGTCGAAATAATTGTAAAATGTTTTTTGTCTTGTCAATAATAGCGTCCCATTGTTTCGTCACGTAGTGTGTCGGGTCTTTGGTCCACACGATGCCGCATATTTTTATTTCTGTCTCTATTCTAAACCCGTGAGTTTTGTTTGGGGGGACCTCCCACCTCCCCAGGGACATGATGGAAGATTTGGAAAAATTAATTTTGGACCCGCTCGCCCTCCCAAATAGTGTAAATTTCTCTATCATCTTTTTAACATCTTTTTCTGAGGTGGGGAACAGGGTGGTATCATCTGCATATGCTTTGATTTTAACTAAGGGGGTGGGGCCCGGGATTTTAATGCCTACTATTTCTGAGTCTAATCTTATACTTTCTAACAGGGGTTCCAGGCAGAGGGTGTATAGGAAGGGGGATAGGGGACACCCTTGCCTGACTGATCTTCTTATGGGGATCCTATCACTAAATTTTTGGTTTATGATCAGTTGGCTTGCGGCATCTGTGTAGACCAATTTGATGTATTTTGTTAGTGTCTTGTCAATGTTAGTCTTGTCTAGTACTTTAAAAAGGTAGTCGTGGTCAATTCTGTCAAATGCTTTCTCTTGATCAACGGACATGAGGGCTGCCTTTAAGTCCTTGTCCTTGCAGTAATAAATAATGTCTCTTAAAAAGTGGTTTAGTTCGTCAATATTCTTGTCAGGGTTACTGCAGTATTGGTCTTGTCCTATTAGGAGTGGGATTATGGGTTTTAGTCTTAGGAAAATCATTTTGGTCATAAGTTTGTAGTCTGTGTTTAATAGGGAAATTGGTCTGAAGTCGCTAGGTGATGTGTTATTTTCGGGTTTTTTGGGTAGTAGAGTAATGTATGCGAGGTTAAAGTCTTTTGGTGTCTGTCCTTTCCCTAACATGTCTGTGTATAGTTTTATCAGTAATGGTCCTATTTGGGGGAAGAAGGCTTTGTAAAATTCGTATGTTAAACCGTCGGGACCTGGGGATTTGTCGTTTTGGGTCATGTCTAGGGCAGCCTTCAGTTCCGCTAGAGTGAAGGGTCTGTCTGCGGTTTCTTTGTCTGCGTCTACTATTGTTTTAACATTGTTTAAGAAAAATTTTTTTGCGTCTGCTGCTGTCGGTTCTTTCTTGTATATTTCTCTAAAAAATTTGCAAAATATGTCATTTATCCGTTTGTGGTCTTGTGTTTCTTCTCCGTCAGTGTCTTTTATTGTTGTAATTGTCCTGTCTTTCTGTACATTCTGTTCTGCCGATAAATATAGTTTGTTTGGTGATTCCGATAAACTTGGGTACTTGCATCTGATTTCTGCCCCTTTATATTTATACTTATATATGTCTTCTAACTGTCCTTGTAGTTCTATTTTGTCAATGTCGTTCGTTGTTGTTTGTAATCTGTCTCTAAGTCTTGTCTCTTCGTCTTTTAATTTTTTACTTTTAATCTTTGCTAAAACTATCACTTGTTGTTTAATGGACTCTTTGAGTACCGGCCACATTTGTATAATTTCCCCTTCGTTTCTCTCTTCTCCTATGCAATTCTGGATCGTGTCTGCGATAGATTTTGGATTTGCGGTTCTTCAAGCAGACTTTTGTTAAATTTCCAAAAATTTCGTTGTTTTTTAACCTCCTTATTCTCTCCCCCAATTTTAACTAATACTCCTTTGTGGTCTGTGTAAGTCAATGTCTCGTCCAGGTGTTTTATTTCGTTAATTTGAATGTCGTTTGGTGTGTAAAAACGATCCAGTCTAGTCTCCACTGGGTGTGTGCTATGCTTCATTGTAGTATCCTTTCCCTTTGGGTACACTCCCCTGTAAGCGTCCCCTATTCGATGTTGAACTTTTATCTCTTTGAGATAGTCGTTAGTTTGAGTTTGGGTTTGAGGGGGGGGACCCTGCGTGTTCGTGTGTTTCCTGTCTAATTGCGTTTCTATGTAGTTGAAGTCCCCACCTAATATTATTTTTTCCCCTACGTGTTTGCTGTGTAGCTCTTCGCTCAGAGTTTCAAAAAACAAAGGCCTTTCTGCACTCTGAGCTGGAGCGTAAATGTTCACTAGAGTGTATGCGTGTTTTTGTGATTCTACCTTAACTATGACTACCCTACCGTTATTTTCTGTGTGTGTGTATGTAACCTTGAATCTGTTAGATGTCTGTAAAATAGCTGCCCCTCTTTTATTCTTCCCTAAACTAAAGTACCCACCCGCAAAACCCATGTCTGAGGTGATTTTCATTGCCTGGTATCGTGTGTGCGTGTTTGTCTCTTGAAGATATATGAAGTCTGTTTTGTAGGTGTTGGCTAAGTGTACTAAATATTTGTGTTTGTTATTTAAGCTTCTGATATTTAGAGAGAGAATTGTGATGTCTGCCATGTCTGCGTGTGGGTGGGTTGTTGTGTGTGCGTGTTAACATTCTATCGTATTCTATGAGTGCGTGTTTGTGTGTGTCTGTGTGTGGTCCACTATTTTGATTTGCTTTTTGTGTTTATGAACTGGAGTGTGTGCCAGGGTCATCCCCCTCATCTATGATCAATTGGCCTGGGGAATCAGGAAACTCCACTTCCCTCTCTCCCTCCTCTCTCGTTTCGCCCTCCTCCTCCACCTCTACCTCACCGCACTGGCCGTCAGACAGTGAAGAGGAGGAGGACGATAGGGTCCTCTTTCTGTTTATTTGGGTCGGAGTGTCAGGCTCCGACCTTACTTTTTCTTCTGGTTTAAGTCTTTTGTGGGAGTTTGACCCTCCCGCGCTCCCTCCTCTTTCTACCTTTTTGGGGGAGGGGGCTGGTTCCTTATCCTTACTAGTTCCTCCCTGTCCATCTGAGGCCTTCCTCCTCCTCTCTACTACTTTAAATCCTTCTTCTTCCCCTGACCCAACTTCCTGGGTACTTTTTGCACTCCCTCCTTTTAGGGCCGTAGCGTATGATGTTTTGGGGGGTTCTGGGATCTTTACCCCTTCTTTTTTATTACCCCTAGGGGTGATTCTGGTTGGGCATTGGTTTGACCAATGGTCCTCCTTCTGGCAGTGCCAGCACTGTTGTCTCCTCCCCGGGGTTGTAATGAGTACTTTATATGTTCTCGGGTCATCCTCGTACCTGAGCTGTATGTAATGGGGCAGCTCGGCTCCCTTCCTCGGTCTGATCCAGCTGACCCACTTGTCTGTCCCATCTATTTTTTGGGCCTCTGCTTTGGAGCCATCCTCCGCCATACTATTGACAATTTCCTCCATTTTGGACTTAGAGATGCGGGGGGACACCCAGTGGAGGGTGATTTTGATCTTTTCTTCTTCCAGGGTGGTCACCTCCACCCTGAAAGTGTCTTCTTTTCCGAAGGTTCGGCCTAGTATCTTTCTCCTCACCGCGGGTGAGGAGACGCCGAGAAACCACAAATACGGGTTCTCGAACCGGTACAGGGGACCCACCTCCTCCGGCCTGAGCCCCAAGGCGGCAACGATGGTCGCCATCGAGGCTCTGACTGCCCCCTGTCCGGATAGTTTGAGAAGAAGGGTCCCCGGAGGATGGACGAGGCCTCCCTCCAGATTCTTAATCTCAATCATGAATGTCTTAATAGACATGTTAGTAAACAACAAAGTTAAGAAATTAAAAAAAGGTAAACAGAAAATGAATAAAAATAGTGTGCTCCTTGCACAGAAAAAACACAGAACAACACTTAATATCCAAATAGAATCAAAACACAATGAAGAGTAACGAAATGTAAAAACATCCAACGATGAAAAGCCACACCTCTTTTATGAGTTGATTACTTTACGAGTAAATACTGGTATGTTACTTGTATGTTTTTTCTCGAAGGATGAATAACTCTTGCAAAAGATAACATCTATTATTAGTATTTATAAATATTACTAGATTCATCATTGTAAAGGTCAAATATAGTATCAGAAACAGAAAATCTCTTTCTTTTCGCCAATAATGTTTTAAAACATATAAAATGCATTAATCAATATTAATTTCAACATTTTAAAGAAGAAATTGCAAAATAAAGAATAAACAATTGTTAATTACTTTACGTTTCAGCTAGAAATAAAAGAAACTTTAAGTAGCCTAATTTTGTAAATTATTGTATGTGTCGTTTGGCACATGCGTAGAACAACGGATTTACTATGCCAAAGAAGGGAGATCGAATCTCTTAAAAGGTACATCTATTTTTTTTTATTTTTTTATTTTTTATTTTTAACAAATAAATAACCGTATATTAAGAAGATCTAAAACCTGCTATTTTGTCAGAAAATATATCTATTGCTAATCTTTTTAAACAATTTTTATCATTCTCTCTCTGTTAAAGAATGCAGCTGAGCTGCTGCTACAGTTCGCAAACCATTTTTTCTATCTCTTCGATTAAGTAGCTATCCCTTTGAGACATTAAGAAAAAGGCAGGTCTTTTTTTTTCTTTGACGTCGATCATCTAGATTATCTTGGTAATTTGTTTACTTTTATACATTTATTTACGATGACTTTAAAGGTCAGTCGGATATAACAATATATAGGTCAAGCTATGCATTCGCCTCCTTACAGAATTGAAATTTTCTAGGTTGTTTACCAGTCAAACTGATTACTTCCTATTGTAGAATTTCTTTTTCCTGATTTCTAATAGCAGATTTAGTGTTCAATTTGAAGGGCTCTAGTGTAATCTGAATATGTAAGAATAGACTAGTAAGTGGGCACACTTTATTATTACTGCACATACGAAAACGAAATGTTCTTGTCCCTTAGTAAATTCATCACTGATATGTCTCTCAGAAAGCCAAGCGCTCCAAATTCTATAATGCCTCTAGTTGTGTTATGTCTCTTCTCTCATAAGATACGTTTGCTGGTTTTTAAATGAATAAATTAAAGGGATGTAACTTGTTATCCTAATGCTAAACTGAAAAGAAGAAAAAAAGAGTGTTAGTTCGCACAGTTTTAGGTAAACTTCCAGAAGCAGGGGAATTAACCATGATAAACTCTTTTTTTGAAAAAAAAAATTGAACAAGATCTGGGAATCAGGAGAATTGACAAAGCCCTGTTTTAAACCGCTTTTTATTACACTTCTAATAAAAGGAAATTAACAACTCTTTCAAAACTACTACCTACACCATCAGACTTATAAGACACTTTTTTAAAGTCCTGTTATAAATGATATTAAACCTGCCAAAGCTGTTATGAATGCACATCAATTAAGATTCTATCCAAGCCAAAACACAGAGAGATAGAGAACGAAAGTTAGCATATCTCTAGTGGTGCCCCATCGATCCAACATACTAAACCGCTCTTTATTACACTTCTAATGAAAGGAAATTAACAACTCTTTCAAAACTTAAATGTATTTTAACAGAAAGGCACGTTTTGACATACGATAACATCATATACCATAGATGTCATCAATTCTAAACTAACATTTTTTGTAAAAGTGAATCGAACTCATTGAGTATTGCTGGATAAATCATGTGATGCAAAGAACAACCACAATAATAACTTTTTGATGAATTCATTTGATTTACTTCATCATCACTCTTCCAAAGAAAGGCAATTTACAACTATGTCAAAACTATCGCACCATCAGCCTCATAAGCCATCCCAGCAAAGTGCTGTTAAAAATTATATTAAATCGACTAAAACCGATAGCAGACAAAATCATATCTGAAGAACAGGCGGGTTTTAGACATGGTCGCAGCACAACAGAGCAAATCCTAAACCTCAGAATACTCTGTGAAAAATATCTCCAACACCAAGAGAATCTTTTTCATGTCTTTATTGATTTCAAGAAAGCTTTTGATCGAGTATGGCACGGGGCACTCTGGGCGACAATGGAAAAATATAACATTAACACAAACATAACCAAAGTTATCCAGAACCTATACAAGGATGCCACCAGTGCGGTGTACTTCAACAACAATATTGGGGAATGGTTCAAAACCACAGTTGGAGTAAGACAGGGCTGCCTCCTTTCACCAACACTCTTCAATATCTTCCTTGAAAGAATAATGGAAGATGCTCTCGAAGGATTTGAAGGCACTGTAAGCATTGGAGGAAGAAAAGTTACAAACTTGCGCTTCGCAGATGACATTGATGGCCTAGCAGGGACAGAAGAGGAACTAGCCGACCTAGTGATGCGCATTGACAAGACTTCAACAGCTTATGGCATGCAAATTAATGCAGAAAAAACCCAAATTATGACCAATAGTCAACAGGGCTTTACAAAGGCCATCAGTATTGGAGGCGAAAAGCTAACTAGCGTTAACAGCTTTAAATACCTCGGAGCTATTGTCTCGGATGAGGGAACAAAGCCCGAACTAATGGTTCGTATAGCACAGTCCACAGCGGCCCTTTCTAAACTCAAGTTGATATGGAAAGACAAAGGCTTATCCCTCGGCACCAAAATCAGACTGATGCGCTCCCTGGTCATGGCCACATTTCTATATGCTTGTGAGTCTTGGACACTGACTGCAGAGCTAGAGAGGAGGATCCTAGCAATGGAAATGAGATGCTACAGAAGGATCCTAGGCATCACATTTAAAGACCGCATCACAAATCAAGAGATTAGAGACAGGGTTACTGCAGCGATCGGACCCCATGATGACCTGCTAAATACTGTGAAGAAACGAAAGCTCAAAATGTATGGCCATGTAACAAGATCTTCGGGACTCGCAAAGACCATCCTCCAGGGAACAGTACCAGGAAAAAGAAGAAGAGGCAGACAGAAAAAGCGGTGGGAAGACAACATCAAAGAATGGACAGGCCTACCATTGAAAGAGGTTTTAAACAGGGCAAAGGATAGAGAGGAATGGAGAAAGATGGTCCACAGGTCTTGCCTGGCGCCCCAACGGTCCACCAGACTAAGGGATAGGTAACAGGTAACAGAGTCCAAAATGAAGCCCTCTTAGGACAACATCGGTACTTCCCAGTCGTACACTGTTCATTAGCAATGTCTATTTGGTCCATCTCCGACTTGCATTTTTTTCTTTTATTTTTTTGCTTCTTACGGTCTATATCTTGCCATGTGTATTACATTTCAGAGCCTGTTTTGCAACATTTTCCCTTATCCTCCTACATAGTTTGCCCAATCCAGTTCCATTGGCATCATTTTATTTTCTTTCCTATCTATGTTTGCTGGGTTCTTTCCAAAAGATTTTATTGATTTTTTCCATTAAAGAAAAAAGTTAAAAATACATATGTAGAAAACATTTTTAACAATGATTCGGCTTTCAAGTTGCAGTTGTTTTTTCAATATACTTTTTATAGATTTTCATATTTATTTTGAAATTCCAAATTTTTCACTGTCCGAGTGAGCATAATTGTTAGAAATATTTGAACGACGGGAATTTTAATAGTTAACAATTGCATTTCTTGCTACTGCCATATTGTATGGAATCATATTAAAAGCATGACCTCTAGGACGACAACTCAAACAATACATAATAAGTTTCAAGCATTAGAATTAATGTTTCTGACTTAGTCTTGACATAATAAAAAAGCATGAGTTCTAGGGAGACAACTCAAAAAATACATAATACGTTTTAAGCGTAAAAATTAATGTTCCTGACTGAATATATTAGTCTTGAAAAAATAACCGAACAACAATGAGAGAATGAATCGAACGTATTGAGTATTACTGGATGTATCATTTGATGCAAACAACAACAACAACCACAATAATAACTTTTTGTTGTATTCATTTGATTTACTTTTTTTAGCCCTTTAGAGTCCGAAATGAAGATTAGGGCAGCATCGGTACTTCCATGTCGTACACTGTTCATTAGCAATGTCTCTTTGATCAATGTCCGCCTTGCTTTTTTTCTTTTATTTATGTTGCTCTTATTCATGTTTATATTGGTCTCACGGCCTATATCTTGTCATGTGTATTACATTTCAGAGCCTGTTTTGCAACATTTTCCCAATACAGTTCCATTGGCATCATTTTATTTTCTTCCCTATCTATGTTTGCTGGGCTCTTTCCAAAAGATTGTATTGATATTTTCCGTTAAAGAAAAAAAGTTACAATACATATGGTGAAGACATTTATAACAATGAATCGGCTTTCAATTTGCAGTTGTTTTTTCAATATATCTTTTATAGATTTTGATGTTTATTTTGAAATTCAATTTTTTTTCACTGTCCAAGTGAACATAATAGTTAGAAATAATGGAACTTGCTTTTTGTTTTGAATGTTACAAAGAGACTTTATGTCTTCAATATTTTATAAAGTAGATATACAACATAAAATTGGTTTTTATTCAAAATGTACAAGTTATAATATTTTATTATTGTGTTTTAAATGGATAAATAAAATATAATTTGTTTGTTAAATTTTTATAATATGTAATGCTAAAATATAACTTTTTATACCTTATGATAATTTTTCTTCTTACTTTAAAAAACATTTTTTGAGACAATATATGCAAAATTTTGTTATCAAAAATGTCAATAGAGTTCTCTATGTCAATGTACTACAAAAATAATCTACCAAAAGGTCAACGTTAAAGGTAAATAACTGTTGGAAAAAGATATCAAATATTTTAAATTGTATCAAAATCTCTAGTTTTTCAATTTTAAATGTTAACTACATAATTTTTTTTCTTTTATTAAACTGTTTTAATCAAATCTAATCTTTTAATTTGTATAAATTTTAATATTTTAAAGAAATATTGAAGAAATATTTTGTAAAAAAGTAAAGAAAAACAATTGTGATTTATTATTTAAGAAATAAAGTTTATCTCAAAGTATGTTTATATGACTTAATTTTCTAAAAGTGACATCGTTCCTGTGGTACTTACGTTGAATGTTGGCTTTTAGAGCCAAAGGTACTAGGTTCGAACTCTTATGAACTCATATTTTTTTTTAAATATTTTTTTTCGTTTTTGTGTGTACGAAAATTACCATATGTACTACGATAACCTAAATAATAATAATTTTTGTCTGAATAAATATATTTTTAGCTTAAAAAGAAATATTAAAGGCGAACTTATTACATCAATATGTTCATCTAGCTATCTTTGTAATTTTATTACTTCTGTATCTTGAATGATGATTTTCACAGCTAGTCTTGTCTGACAATTTCATCAAACCAATTATTTTATAAATAAGTTCAACATATAAACGGCATTATACAACAATAATTACGATATTCATTTCTTGAAAAGCGCATAAAACATATTAAAACTAAGCCTAGATATTGGAGGATCGATGGAAATATTTAGCAGAAAGCAACAGGAAAATGAGTCGGTGGTATAACTAGATATAATGTTGTTTATTTTTTAACTAGAAAAAATAAAGCTTTTCTCGAGCGACAATAATAATGAAAGTGAATTATCCTATTGGATAATGTTAGTACTAGATGGGGAGTTATTTTCAAATATATTTTGGTGAATTTCATTTCGTTTTTGTATTTTTTTGTTTATATGGTACGCGACACTAGTGTTTGAAATTAAAATTTCCCGCATGTCGAAATAGGTCAGGCATCACTGTTCAAGAACACTGACTTAAATGTATTTTTACAGAAAGGCACGTTTTAACATACGATAACATCACATACCATAGATGTCATCAATTCTAAACTAACATT
>JADKLZ010071894.1:591-14930 GCA_021533235.1 Biomphalaria straminea | reverse complement strand
TACTCTCCTAACGGGTGTTACTCTCCTAACGGGTGTTACTCTCCTAATGGGTGTTACTCCCCTAATGGGTGTTACTCTCCTAACGGGTGTTACTCTCCTAACGGGAGTGTGAGTTACAGTCTGGGTCAGTTAGGACTCAGAGAGTGTGAGCTACAGTCTGGGTCAGTTAGGACTCAGAGAGTGAGTTAGATGTCGCTTGTTCAAAGTAAGTAGTTGGTTAGTTTTCTAAGCCATCGATAATGTTGAATATTGCAGTCATATTCCGTTCTGTGTTTTACTTTAACGTCATACACTGTGTTAATTTTCAAAACAAAAACCCTAACATTTTTATTTCTTTGTAAACTATATTTCAGTTACTTAAAACCAAAATAAATGTTAAGAATTTAAGCGACTTATGTATGACTGGAACCATAAATTTAAGTATGTTACATTCGTATGCCTTTAACAAATAAAGGCTGCTTTGTATATTTGAGAGACCACACAGTCTGAAAGCATGAGACATTCTGATATGAAACTAAAAACAAATATTTAAAGGTTAGTAATAAATAAAAACAACTGACTAACTAACACTAAAAAACACTATCTTTAAAAAAAAAACATTCTTCAAATCTTCTTCAGTGGGAAACGTGGTCGAGAGGCCAAGTGCACTTGTACTTGGTTTGGCTTGGCTACTTGAGATGAACTCCAAAATCAAATCATTGGCTGGAATGATCAGTCGTCACCTAGAGCCCTGGTGAAAAACTCTGTTGTCTGGAGTAATATCTTTAAGCCTCCATACAGGTCAAGTGACTCTGCAGACATGTTTCCCTGTAGCTTTCGGAGCTGCGGACACTCATACAAGAGATGCACCACCGTTTCCACCGACTCTCCACAGCGTCGACAACGGGCATCAAAATTGTGCACCAATGGGGCAGTGCCCCGTTCTGCACTGCGCAATTAATGTCTGTTCCGACCGTTTTAGTTTCCTCCATGGATCGTCAATGTCCGGGCGGCGCAAATGCTGCCAGAATCTTCGGGCTTTGTTGGAGCCATCTCAGAATTTCAACCACCTGTCATGTACCCACTCTCGGATTAATGTCGTAGCTTGGTTAAACGTACTTGGGGCTTCGAAAGTGGGCATGGCCAGGCCAGCGCACCCGTTCGTGCTAAAGCGTCTGCCGTTTCATTGCCCCCACGCCGCAGTGCGAGAGCACCTATTGTATAAAGATGACAGCTTTAATAAATAAGCGTATGTTTTTTTGCGGCGCCTAATGCCTCTTCTATCAAAGGTGACCTTCCCCCCAAGCCAGCCATGGTTTGGAGGCAGGAGCTTGAATCGGTGACCATAACAACAGATGTCGCAACTGTTTGTTTTTCGCGTAGTTTTTCCCCAATATGGCGTAGTGCCATGGTTATAGCCGTTAATTCAGCGTCGAATCTACATTCAGCGAGGCCGCATGCCCCTTACAGCTTGTCAGAGTCGAGGTCCGGGTAACATATCAAGGCCCCATACCCGGCTCACACGGGTTCCCGAGGTACCGACCCATCCGTATTACAAAAAATGACATCATATGGGTACGATTTCGGGTGTAGTATTGTCGGGTGTATGTGTCTTCTAGTGCCCCCTTCAGTACCGCTAGTGTAGGTTAATGGGAGGACTGGGCACACACCTCCAGGGAGGGCAGGTACTTATCCTGCGGATTGAGTCCAGCTTGCGTGCTCAAATTTGCCGCAACATGCATGAATGACGTCCGTCGTATCTGGTTTTTCTCTCTCCACTGACTGACAAGGATTTGGGTGGGAGCCCTTGATCGCCCCTTTTATAGCGCTCCGGGACCACTAGTACTGCCCTCTCTCTCTCCTCAGGCCGAGAGGAGGCACATTGCACATTATATCTGCAGCACATGTGGGGCTTGTCCTAAAGGAGCCAGTTATGAACCGTAATGCCAGTACCTGTTACTTTGTTGAGTGATTCAATGGTCGTTTTGCTCGCATAGACTTGGACAAGCATTTATTATTTGATCTGCGAGCGAACAGCCCATATGTACAGTGTGTGGAGCATGTCAGCTCTGGCACCCCACTTAGTGCTGGCCAGCTTTCGTACCAACCCTAACGTCTCCGAGGCCTTCCGTTCAATTTCCTGGATGTGCAAGTGCATTGTTAATTTTTTATCCAGGGTCACCCCTAGATATTTTGGCGTGTTTTCGCATTTGAGTCGCAGCCCACCAAGTTGAAGCTCGAATGGAGCCTTAAGAATGTCGATTCCCAGGCTGAACAGGGACTAGCTAGTTTTGGCAACGTTTTTCGTATCTGTCACTTTCACAGTACGAGGAGATCGTATAGAGGTCTGCTTGAAGTACAGACTGCATGAGGTCAGCTCGCTTCCCGGTTGACCAGATGACGATGTCATCGGCATATAGCAGCTTTCGTGTCCGCAGTGAGCTGGGCAAATCGTTCACATAGGTCATGAAAAGTGTGCACGAGAGGGCAGAGCTCTGTGGCAAGCTATTCGGCTGAAATTTTGGCCTACTTAGAGAAATTGTGTTCGTATGCTTCTTTCCGGTCAAAAACGCCTTAACCCACTGCTAGGTTCAGCCGTGCACATCCATGGCTCTAAGTTTTAGATAGAGGCCTTGCTTCCACACTCGGTCGTAAGCCTGTTTCAGGTCCAGGTATACGCATATGTTCTCTCGGACATCTGGAACCCGTCTGCCACCTCATGTACAAATACGTTGACCTGGTCGATCGGGCTCAAGCCTGCCCTGAAGCCAGCATGCTGTGGCGCTAGGAAACGGGCACTCTCAAAGGACCACACTAGCCGCTCGTGGACCATCCGTTCAGCCATTTGGTTTGCAAATGGTGGAGGTCAAGGATATGGGTCTGTTGGACTCAACGCTAGTCGCGTCTTTACCTTTCTTTATTGGAACTATGAAAGCACAGCGCCAGGCCCTGGGAAAAGTTGACTCTACCCAGGTCCGATTCACAAACTGTCTTTATGACATGTATTTCTTGTTATCAAATGTAAAACTATGAAATTGTTACTTTCTTTAAGTAGATAAATAATGATAAAATTGTGTGCCTTTGCTCCAACAACATTATATCTATTATTGATTGTTAACTTATGACGATCTAGTTTTTATGTCTAGCAATCAATCATTGATGATCGAAGCAAAATATATAGTCTCTCCCTCCTTACACTGAGACACACACACACACTTTCAAAAATAGTTTAAATAAACAAATAAATCAATAAGAGGAACCAAAAGTATGGCCCAATTAACACAATTAGGCCACGCATACATTAGAGTCGCCTCAGACCTTCAAATATATGATAATGTTTAAAGCTTTACCCTTAAATCCCGCAGTAAGAAACTTCATTCCACAGTTCACTCCCCTTATGGACTATTAACCAACTGAGCTGCTCTGTTAAATGTTCTAGCCCAATCTGCAGATGTGACAATGATCGAACAATTAATAAGGACATGATTTTAATTATTAGTACCACACAGGATATCCTCCTTGAATGCCCCTCCCTAACCCACCTTAGGCAGACACCACTTCCACTACAGCCCAACATAACCAACACCCTGTATGGCAGTGCTGAACAACTGAAGAAAACACCACACTAGCAATAAAGCTGGCTAGAAGAAGAAGAAGAAAGTACCACACATGATCTGTATACTTTCTTTCTCCATTATTCTCAGTCATTTGTCTTTGATAGAATTTCATTCTGATATTCTTTCCGAAAATATGAAAGGTGCAGTGGCGTAGCATCCATGGCGCGAAGGGGTTCAAAGAACCCGGGCCCACGACCATTAGGGGCCCACTGCGCTTTGGCCCATGACCTTTAATTAGTTGAGAACTTTGGGATGACACCAAAGTGAAAAAAATAAATGCACTTTTGTAAAAACCGATCAAAAAATAGAATCTAAAAAGGTCCATTAAAATATTCTGAATTTAGTCTCAAAATATGTAGAAACGCAAAAACCAGTGTTTTAACTCTTTTTTAATAATCGACGATACCATCGTTGATTTTCACCTATCAAATTTAATAAATGTTGTTTTTTTTTTTTAAACTTGACTGAATTATATAAAAAGAGCATGCGATTCCCTTTTATTCTAGACCAAATACAACATTCACTGATAACAAACAACAAAACTATTGAAGCCCAATCATAACAGGGGTAATGAAATAGTAATGAGCAAAATAAGGCATTCCTTCAAAGCGTGGACAAATAATAACGGAGAGAAAGAGTTAACCTCTAATGTAAGGATTTGATTTCCATTAGCTATAGCCTCAATCGTGCATTTGAAATGACAATCATTTCCTTATCATCCCATTCTTTTTTTTTTCTTGTCTGTTCATAAATCTATTGGTAGTATTACAGGAATGGGGGTGGAGGGGTAGAGTTTGGTTAAGAAGTAGGTATAATACTGGATGTCACTAATTAAATTTTCGATACAGCTGCAAATTATTCATTTTTCTTAAAGCTTTATTTTTTTAAATTTCGTTTTGTATTTTTAGTATCTGAAATCCACTTTTATTTTGCTGGTTCAATACTGTTCGTTTTCTAAATAAAGTCTGACAGACCAGACATAATATAAAACAAAAACATTATAATAAATATGTAATAATTTATGCTCTTCATACGCATACTTATATTGTAACTGTACAGTTATAGGGGGCGTGAATGGTTAAGCGCTTGGCTTCGGAACCTGAGGTCCTGGGTTGGAATCCAGGTGAAGACTGGTATTTTGAATTTTTAGGGCGCCCCTGAGTCCACCCAACTCTAATGGGTACCTGGATTTAGTTGGGGAAGGTAAAGGCGGTTGGTCGTTATGCTGGCCACATAACATTATGCTCGTTAGCCGTTGGCCAAAGAAACAGATGACCTTAATGTCAGGGAGGGTTTTGGCGGCCGCAGACTCGTCTTGTCGTATGGGGTATGAAGTCTTTGCCCGGGCCTACCCTCGCGCTGAGCAGGATAAACTGAACAAAAGTAACGGCATGTAAAGTTAAAGTTCAGTAATTCAACTGGACAACAAGTTATGGACTGTAACTATTGTCAGCTTATATCAACAATGTTATAAAGTTAACAGTTTAATGACTAATGAAATGATAAAATGATAAGGCATAATAAATGGATACATGAATACACGTCAATATAGTATCGATCATTCACAATATAGTGCAATTATGTTTTACACAATAGCGCACCTTAACATTACTGCCAAGGTCCACCAGGGCTAACAACGCCCACACTCAACAACTCAACACCATGGGTGATGTCAACAAAACCCAAGGACCAAGTCAAACAACTTCGAGCCTGACTCCACCAGAGCCCAAGCCTAAGTCCCCAAAACTGGGGAAAACAAACACTAACTCCAAAACGCCACCACAACGAAGCCAAAGCGAAACACCATCGACCCACTCACACAGAGGCAACCAAGAAATGACAACAAATCGCACCACCTTAGAAACAGATACTCGCGGAGCTTATGGTGTAAAGAAAAAAATAGCAATCCCAATGCGCACAAACAAGCCGCGCATGACATCCCCCCTCTCCCCCTAACTGGACCTTGCGAAGACAAGTCCAGTCTTCAACGAAACATTGAAACTGAGGTATGTAGACACTGGAATAAAGAAAACAATTAGGAAGCATCGCCACAACCCAAGCCGAAGAATACAACCTTCAGAAAGTCTAAATCACATATCTGTTTAAACAGTTACTGCCACACAAACCGCAATCATCATAAAAACATTATAGTAGTACATAAAACAATTAATACATATTATCTATACATATATATACATCATAAAAAGCAATAACTATATATTAAAAGAGTCTTTTTAAACGGGTCAAACTAGTCTCGAACACAAGTCCGCTAGTATGTTGTCCTCTCCTTTGATGTGACACACGTCGAAGCTGTAGTCCTGGAGCATCAGAGCCCACCTCGTGACACGGTGGTTCGTAAAGTTCGTGCTCCGAAGATAAGCCAAGGCCTTGTGGTCAGTTTGAAGTTGGAACGTGACGCCAGCAGATATTTGTCCAGTTTTTTAATAGCGAAAACGATGACCAGGCCTTCTCTCTCGATGATGGAGTACCTCTGCTCCCGA
Source organism: Biomphalaria straminea (assembly GCA_021533235.1). Lineage (NCBI taxonomy): Eukaryota > Metazoa > Mollusca > Gastropoda > Planorbidae > Biomphalaria > Biomphalaria straminea. Next base: position 8,833 of record JADKLZ010071894.1, on the reverse strand, counting down.
GGCAACAACTTCCGGCTTACATACTTGACGGGATGCAGGACTCCATTCACGCACTGGCTCAGTATACCGGAGATTCCTTTGTCCGAAGCATCGGTCTGAAGAAAAAATGGCAATGAAGGATCAGGCAAACGAAGAATGGGGTACCTACACAGATACGCCTGCACCCTGCTTAGAGCCTCCGCGCACTCATGATTCCAGTGCACCTTAACAGACCGACCCAGACGCAATAAATCAGTAAAAGGATAAACCAGATCAGAGTATCTCGGTATAAACCTGCTATAATAATTAACTAAGCCAATGAGACCACGAACCTCCTTTTTTTGTTGTTGGCGTTTTAAATTCTAATATCTTCTTGACATTACTAGGATCAGGTTCGACAATCCCCTGCCCTACATTATGTCCAAGGAACTTTACATTAGTAAACCCCACCTCTAATTTAGCTGGCTTCAACGTAAACCCATTTTCCCTAAGAGCGCCGAAAACATTGCGAACACTTTTCAGTGAAGATACATAGGTCATCAAAGTAAAATAGAACGTTGTGCAAACCTTGCAACATACGTTTTACGACCCGATTGAAATGATTTGGGGCCCCACTTAACCCAAAAGGTAAATAATGAAACATATAATGCTCCCCCAATACACGAAACGCTGTGTACGGTTTACTTTCCTCACTAATGGGAATCTGCCAATAACCTTTGGTAAGATCGACCATTGTAAAATATTTGGCCCTATATAATTTATTAAACAATTCACTTTGTTCTGGTAATACTTCAGCAGGAATCTGAGTAACATTGTTCAATTTCCTGAAATCAATACATGGTCTCAACGACCCATCCTTTTTTTTAATGATAACTACAGGGGCTGCATATGGCGAGTTAGTGGGTCCTATTATTCCCAACTCAAGCATGCTGTCAACTTCTTGTTTAACTTTATCCCTCATATGCATGGGAACCGCGTATGGCTTTAGTGCAATAGGCTTCGTATCCGTCGGTGTAATCGAAATTTTTTTTTTACTTTGGCTCTACCAGGTAGATCCGAAATAATATCTCTGAACTCATTTAAAATATTATCAACTTGTTTTTTCTGGACAGGGCTAAGATCGGGGTTTATTTTGACCTGCGCCAAGATATTCCCGTCTAATTTCTGACTAACTTCCAACGTTGGAATGTTAGGCAGCGCATCCTCGTTTGACAACCCTTCCGTATCTATGTCTTCGTCACTCACGACAGACACCATATTGGCTGACAAAAACTCATTTTCATCACCAACAGAATTACTATTAACTATGTTTTCTACTTTCCCTTCCCGACAATGATATTTCATAAGCCTATTTATATGGTACACTTTCAGCTTCTCTTCCTTCTGTACCACAAAGTTAAACCTTGAAATTCTTTTGACAACCTTATATGGGCCCTGCCAATATACAGACAACTTATTGTCTCTGTGCGGTTTCAAAACCAAGACACAATCTCCCGCCTCTATGTCCCGAGTTGATGAATACTTATCATATTGGGCTTTATATTTACGTTTATTCATTTGCTCATTCTTACTAGCGATAGCTGTAACAACAGACAACCTTTCTTTCAAGTCTAGTAAATAACTAAACACATTTTTGTACTCCGTTTCTTCTTCTCTATTTGTAAATATGCGTTTTAAAATCGACAATGGACCCCTCATTTGTCTACCATATACAAGTTGAAACGGGGACATACCAGTTGTGTCATTAGGAACTTCCCTAAAAGCAAATAATGCAGCAGTTATCTTTCTATCCCAGTCCCGTGGGCTATCTTGGGTAACCTTTCTAAGGAACGACTTTAAAGAACAATGAAGTCTTTCTATTTGTCCATTCGAAGCGGGGTAGAACACCGTGGAATGTAGGGGTTTAATTGAGAAGAACTCACACACCTGGTTATACAGTTCCGAGGTAAACTGACCCCCCCCCCCGGGGTGCGATAATATTTCACAAGGCAGCCCGATTCGGCTAAATATGGTGGTTAATGCCTCGATTACCGTCTCGGTATTTATATTACGTAGTGGTATTGCCTCCGGCCATCTGGTAGCAATATCCACTAAAGTTAGTAGAAATCTGTTTTTATTTTCTGTTAGCTCCAATGGGCCAACAATGTCAACAGCGACTTTAAAAAATGGAGTTGAAATCACATTCATACGACCAAGCTCCACTCTGTCACAACGACGTAGTGCTCTAGCTTTCTGACACACATCACACGATTTCACAAAATCTTTCACATCTCTGTCCAACCCTTGCCAAAAAAAAAATATTTGTAGATTTTCCCTTTCGTTTTTCTTATGGAAAAGTGACCCGCTAACATACTCTCATGTGCCGTTTTTAACACCAGCTCCCTTTTAGACGATGGTACAACCAACTGTCTTTCTTCCTCACCAAATTCTCCCTTAAATACTCTATACAACAATCTATCAAACACTTTAAATTCGACACATCCATTCTTCTTATTGTCAACACAGTTGTCTACCTGCCGCTCCCAAAAATCTTTCAACGACGGGTCACTCAATTGCTCCCGTAAAAAGTCCTCACTTGTCCCTGGAACATCACGACAATCTTCCAACACTCCACTGTCATTCATAACTCTGTCATCATTTTCTCTCTCTTTCATCGCTCTAGTTACAGCGGCACAACCAAAATGACTGCCACCGTTCAAATCTATGTTTCCAAAAATCAAGTCTGCCACTGGATCCTTAAAACATGCCACTACAAATTTACCAACAATATAATCAGTCTCAATGTAAACACACGCCAACGGGTAATCCCTAACAGTCCCATCAACAAGTTTCAACCTATAGCTCCCAGGGATCATATCTTTCTCACTAACTAACGAACTCCTAATACCTATCACACTTGAGCCTGAATCTTTCAGCACAGACACAACTTTACCATTTACTCTACCACTTTCAAACTTTAACTTGCCTACAGATCTATCACGTAACGATTTATCTACATAGAACAAGGTTTCCTTCTTACAGGGAGAGAAATAGTCCAGTCCTTTACTTAAAGAAAGTTACAGCAGTTTTGAACATCATGGGGACCACTAAGTCATCTGTATCTGACAGCTGGACCAAATGCTCTGCTGTTATAGTCGGGTCTCGGTGCGTACGCCCCTGTACCACCTGACCTTCCGTAACCGCTATCAGGAGGACGCCCCTCCGTGTCATAACCCTGTCTCCTCGTGCTCGTGGCTCGGATTCTGCGCCCACTACCGTCAAACTGCCTCCTATAACGTCCCAATGAAACATTTCTATTAGTATAAGAGTTATGAGAGTTTGCAGGAATCACAGGTGATCTTCTAGACCTACCATCAGTAACAGGGGTGGAGTTGGAGTTGACGCCCGGCGAACGTTGAGGGCATTCAATTGACTTGTGACCTTTCATACCACACCCGAAATAGACGATCACCTTTCTTGTAACCACTGGACTCTGTTTTACCACAGGCTCAGAACAAGCTGCTGCCACATACACGCTTTCTTCCTTACATATTGATACCTCAGCGTCAGCTACCTTAAACCCTTCGATTACCTCAAGCATGTTCTCCACTGTATTTTGTTTATTTAGTACAAGCAGTCTGTATACCTCACTTGACACACTACTTAGGATTCTGTCTTTGATAAAGAGGTCCTTGACTTCCTCTGCAGTCGTGCCTACCTCGGCCATCTTACACCAGTTGTCCAGTGTGGTCCTTAGCTCAGTCACATACCCACGGAAATCATTTTGCCGTGGTTTGACTCGATGGAACCTTTTACGGCATGTCTCCGCGTTGATGTCTGCGTGGCGGAGAAGTGCCGTCTTGACATCCTCATATTTGTCGCTCAGGAACAGACTGTCCCTCAACATAAAATTTTTGAGCGATGTCGTCAGCTTGTAGGACAACAGCAGAGGCCACTCCTTGCTTTCAATCTTGCACCTCGCTGCTACGGCCTCAAAGTGCGTCAGGTACGCCAGAAGATCATCTTCTTCCTTCATGCCTTGGAAGTTCTTGTCCAGCCTGTCCAAGACACTTTTGTGTCGCACCTCAACTGCCTGACCTACCACTGCACCTGCCTCTGGCGTCGACTTCTCTTTAAGTCGTGCCAACTCCAGTTCATCTTTACGCTTGAGCTCTTCCCTAGCATCTCTTTCTTTCCACCTCTCGTGTTCATCCCGCCTGGCCTTCTCCTCTCGTTCATACTGCTCTTTCTTTAGCCTCTCCTCTTCAGCCCTCGCCTCTCTTCTCAACCTCTCTTCACGCTCAACTCTGGCATCCTCCTCCGCCTTCGCCTCTTTTCTCAATCTCTCTTCCTCTGCCTTTGCCTCTTTTCTCAATCTCTCTTCTCGCTCAAGCCTAGCCGTCTCTCGTTCAAACTCCTCCTTCTGGGCTCTCTCATAGTCTACCTTCTGCTCTGCCACATACCTCTCCAACCTTTCACCCTCATACCCGAGAGCACGGCCGTCACTGATGAACTAGGTGGTTAGAGTCAACCTCGTCTCCATTTCATACACTAAAAAATTCTAAATACAGACGCTAAGAAATACCAATTTAGATCATAGATAGAGGTGAGGGAAAAATAATATATATGTTATTACTTATTACAATGGGCAAACTGAAACCATGGGCGCATCGACAAAACAGGGCCAAGGACTTATCTGCTCGGTATCCCGCGTCGGATGAAGAACGCCTCACTCTAGGCTCAGCAGACGAGAACGCCACAGATAGCAAACGCCACTGGAGCAGACCAACGGTTCCAACTTCAGGACGGTTCCGGTACACTAGCCAGCAAGACACACAGTTTCAGGCTGATCCCGTCGACACACACTCAATCTACAATCCACACACACGTTGCCGCTCGGAGTCAGAGAGTCCAGGCGATTCAAAGGATGACGATAAAATAAAAAACAGGTTACAATACTGCCAAAAAGTAACTAGCGCGCATTAGGCCAAATCCAAAATATTAGCTCTTTACATGGAGCATCAGACGACCGCTCACAAAGTTACATGTATTTAATTACATTTATCAAATAAACATTACATACATCTAATATATATCGGCCTTAGCGGTCAAAATACGGACACAAAGGACACAAAATTAACATTTACATGTTCGTTTCCCAGAGCCCCCAATTCTGTCAAGGAGGGTTTTCAGGCTCACACAGGGGATGACTTGCAGGGTCCGGGTTTTCCATATCTCCCTGAACAGAATTCTAGCTAAGTCAACGGTATGTAAACACTAAATGCCGACTATATGTTAGGTAACTAAACACAATTCGTGGAATATGAACCTTGTCAACTTGTATCAGCTGAACAACAATTGTATCAAATTAACAGTTTATTAACGATAATAATATAACAGTTCAATGAATGCTGGTTTGACAGCTAATAATCATGATTTACATCATACACAAGGTGATATATACATATAAGTAGTTAAAATTCATATAGCACACCTTAGTCTCGGTGCCCTCATTCACTCACAACTGAAAACTACAGCCTAGGGCGACGGATGCACGGGCCATACAACACACTGTTCCTCAGGCATGACTCCGCCAAAGCCCAAGCCTAAGTCCCTAAACGAAATAAAGGATCAATCCGTAACAAACGTTATTGCCAAGATCATAATAACACGTTTCAAGATCTACAACACTCAGCAGACCGTAAAATAACCAACTTACCCAAAACTGGGGAAAACAAACACTAACTCCATAGCGCCAACACAACAAAGCCACAGCAAATCACCAATGCACCATCGACCCACTCACACAGACGAAACCAAGAATGACAACAAATCGCACCACCTTAGAAACAGATACTCGCGAAGCTTATATGGTGTAAAAAAAGAATAGCAATCCCAATGCGCATACACAAGCTGTGCATGCCATATGTGTACTATAATATTCCATGAAAAAAATTTGACACATATTAACTAGTTTTCAATATATAATTTAGCTTCCCAAAATGTATTAAATTTTGAGAAAAAAAAAAAGAAAATAAAAACTTCCATTTGTTATAGGAAATATTCAATTAAATGTATGCTAATCAAATGTTTTTCTATCTGACAATATAAAAACTACATACAGAAAGAAAATATATATTGAAACATTAAATGTTATTTAATTAGTAACACACGAAAAACTACAGCATGTTTAAGTTTGTTCTAGAGTTAAGAATGTATTCAAATTTCGTGTCTATTCTTTATCACCCTACAGGGAAGATACATTTTGAATACTCTGTTATTATGGAATAGATCAATGTAAAATCTTATGGACTTGATGAAATCTACTTGCTTGCGGTATTAATATCTACTTTGACAAGCGCATTATATCTTGAAGGCCGGATGATTAATTAGTATAAGATGCAGGGCTGAATTTAAATATGTGGAGGCACAGGGGCTGGAGTTTTGTCGAGGCCCAAATAATTTTTTTTTAATTGTTCTTAGACCAAGACAACTTTATTAATCCTTATGGAAATTTATTGTGACAAGAACTATTGTTTTCAAATATAAAAACATAAACAAGAAAAACATTGACATAAATAAAACAGTGACGTCATCATCGTGTTCATGTTTCCCAGTCAGGGGAGTAGCCTTAATACAGTCTGACCAAGTAAGGAACGAACAAGTTGTTTGTACCTCTCTGTTCTTGTCTAGATAGACAGAAGTAAGGAACGAACAAGTTGTTTGTACCTCTCTGTTCTTGCCTAGATAGACAGAAGTAAGGAACGAATAAGTTGTTTGTACCTCTCTTTCCTAGATAGACAGAAGTAAGGAACGAACAAGTTGTTTGTACCTCTCTGTTCTTGTCTAGATAGACAGAAGTAAGGAACGAACAAGTTGTTTGTACCTCTCTGTTCTTGTCTAGATAGACAGAAGCCACTTTGTGACGACTTGACTTAATTACGAAGTAGTGGGTGGCTGTTATCTTTTAAAATTTTTCAGATACTTTGTAGAAACAAAAAAGTTCTTGTACATTTCTTCTCTTATTCCTTCTAAAAAAATTGTTTATTTTATTTTTAATTGGTAGACGCACTGTCGTAGATCCGGATCTGTAGTTACTTATTCCGAACAAGCGTATACTTCTTAATCACGTTCAAGCCAGACATGGAGATTAAAAAAAAAAAAATTAAATGTTTCTGACCAGTCGAAATGTGATTAATTACACATTTCTTGTTGTCGTAGCCCCGATTCCATTCCTTAAATCCGGCCTTGATTAAACAGTATGTACAAATGTATGCATGTTTTATTAATACTGGGTTTTTGTATTTCGCTATTAAAAGCTAAATGTTTATGGTTTAACTATTTAAAGGGAGATGATCGTGTTAAAATGGTATGAATATATAATATAGATTGCAAAAAAGTGTCTGTGCTATATTATTTATTTCAGTAGATTCATGGCTTACATAACAAAATCAATTTTTAGCAATTCAACGTTCCTTTTTATATTAGAAATATATTGAGAACATTTTTGTTAAAAAAATGTTAATTAGTTTGTAACTATATTGTTATATCTTTTAATAATTAAATATACATTGCAGAGTTTTAAACTCTATATACCAGATTGGGACGGTATTAAAGTCACACAAAACAAAATATGCCTTTTCGTATTTAAAACCTTGACACTATTCCGTTATTGTCTGCCTACACTCTGTTTGACTCTTTAGTCTCTCTTTGCTCACCTTTCCTTACGATAAAGAATGGTAATAGAAATACATTGACCTATACAGTGTTGCATACCACATGAAATAAATGAACGCAAAAATGTTTTATGAACAATAACAAACGAAACTAACATTCACTTTCGTGTCCAGCTCTAAAAAAACGTTCAAGCGAATAAAATTCTTTGGTCCGTCATAATCACACAGGGTCATGTACTAATCTAAGGGGATATAATTCTTTGGTCCGTCATAATCACACAGGGTCATGTACTAAGCTAAGGGGATATAATTCTTTGGTCCGTCATAATCACACAGAGTCATGTACTAAGCTAAGGGGATAAAATTCTTTGGTCCGTCATAATCACACAGAGTCATGTGCTAAGCTAAGGGGATATAATTCTTTGGTCCGTCATAATCACACAGAGTCATGTGCTAAGCTAAGGGGATATAATTCTTTGGTCCGTCATAATCACACAGAGTCATGTGCTAAGCTAAGGGGATATAATTCTTTGGTCCGTCATAATCACACAGAGTCATGTGCTAAGCTAAGGGGATATAATTCTTTGGTCCGTCATAACCACACAGAG